>JBBPDI010068234.1:0-17934 GCA_037974545.1 Cucumis variabilis
TCCCGTAGGACACCTGCAAGGTAACTACCCAATAGAAAACTAATAATTTTTCCCTCAGTCCATTCTAAACATCTTAATAGTCATTCATAGTACAGTCAAATATCCGCATCACATAACTCTTCACTTAACCCCTAATAGTCATCTTATTCTAATTTAACCCAAGGCCAGTAAAAAACATATCACTACATCAGTCAACAAACTAAATACTCATAATATTCCCCTCGGTCCACAAGAACACAACCATAGCATCCCCTCAGTTCACAAGAACACAACCATAACATCCCTCAATTCACAAGAACACAACTATAACATACCCTCAATCCACAGGAACACAACCATACTTTAATATTTCATACATTCAATCTAAACAGCAATCCACCAGTTCAAGCCACACTTTATATAAGCAACATCTAAGAGATTTAGTCATTTCAACATCCTTATGTTTATATATATATATTCAGTTAGTCACATCATGCACTCAACACCAAGTCCACATTAATCCGTTCATATGTATATATATATTTTTCTCAATCAAACACAGCATACAATAAACCTAAAATCTACTTTAATAAACATATGTGTCATATCTGACATCCATCCTCAGTTTTAAAGACAACATACAGTCAACATATTTATCTTTATAGGGGAGTCTAGTAGAAAGTTCCTTACCTTAACATTTGGTAAGCTCCATAACTGCACTAGAATTCACGAAAACTAACTTAAACATCAAGATAAAAATCAATAAATTCCCAACACAACAACCACTTAAAATTAACCCAAGGTGAACATTCATCACTTACCCAATGCTAACGAATCGAGTTCCAACCAAAACCAATATTTGTCATGGACCTAAAGACAAACAAGCGCTACCTTCAACCTAAGATTAAACAACGGTCAACAATTAGTCCAACCATAATACTAAAATTTGTTTTGGAAATAATTTTGACTCAACTTCACTTTTTAACAATAAGATTTCAACTATTCACAGTAAGGATAAAGACAGCGATCGAAGAAACTCACGTATAATTGGGAGGAATCCGCGTGGCTGTGAGGAGACGTGCGTGCTGCCTCAGGCTTGACCGGCAACTGATGCGACGACTGGGCTTCACGATAGAAGATCGGCACAGACAGAGAAGCGATGACCAGGCTTCATGAACGAAGACCAACGTGGATCTGGGCAGCCATAATGGTGCGGATGGCTTGGGTTATCAGAAAGAGGCATGCGCAACACTCACGACTTCACAATGCACCTTCACGAATGAACGGCGATTGGGTTTCGTCGTTTGGAGAGAAGAAGAGAAAAGAATAAGTTGCGGTGGTTGTTCCCATTGAACAAAAAAAATAGAGAGAGGAGAAGAGATTTTGATGGCTTTGCTTGAACGAAAAAGAGAGAGGAAGAAGATTGAAGGAGGGCGGCGGCGGCGGAAAGGAAAAGGGAAGGTTGGGGGAGGGCATGGCGGCTGGGGAGAAATGAAGGGAAAAGAGAAAAGAAAGAAAAGGCGGGGGGAGGGGGTTCTGCCGCACGAGGAAGAAGGAAAAGAATTTTTTTTAATTTCTTTTTCCTTTTTTTAATAATAATAATAATAATTATTATTATTATTATTATTATTACTTTTCCAAATTGTTTTTCCTCCTTCACTTTTTTTCTTTCCCATTAAATAAATTTCTCTTCCAAGCTAAAAGCAATAAAAATAACACCCAACAAAATTTAAAATTCTTAAATTGAAGCAATTTGATTAAAATCAATTACCTTGGAGTTCAGGGTGTTACACTTCATGTAATGCCCAAGATTAGAAGGGAGACATGAATGAACCGATACCACATCTGAATGAGAGGGGTCCTGAGAACATGAAAGTAATGTTAAGAAAGACTTAAAAGAATTAAAAGTTAATACCTATATCAACAAGGTGCACCTTCCTTTTTAGTGGCTTGATCATAGGAACATCAAAGTTAAACGTGCTTAGCTTGGAGTAATTCTATGTTGGATTACCTTCTGGAAATTTTCCTAGGATGCATATGAGTGAGAACAAAGCATGCTGAAAGGACTCGTGTTGGTTTGTGGGGATAACTTTCACTCTAATAAGCCTTTAAAGATAGTAACGATGATGTCGCCAAGTCGCAGGGAATGCAGGAGAATATCAGAGATCCAAATTGCAAATCCTAGTTCGAATCATAGGCCTGGGGCGTTACAAGATCCGATAGTTGGCTTAGAAAGAGGCTCGGTTCGTGCGGCTCACGGGCAGCTTGTACGGAGACCAAACGGTGTGGGTCTGTGAGTGGCTCAGTCGGACGGGATGCGTGGAGAAGAGTGGCGACGCTGATGGAGAGCGGCGAATAGTCGTTGCGGTAGCCACCAGCCAGACGTCTCAAATGGAGGCCAAGCTCGTGCGGTAAGGTCGCGATGTGAACTGACCCTTCGACTTCAACTTCGATGGGATGATGGTTGTTCAGAATGAAATGGTTAGGCAACCAACGTGAGGTTAGAGGGTGGCGGTGGTCGTAGATCTGAACGAAGAAGCGGAGAGGGAAGATCGGTTGGGTTAGGGCAGCGGAAGAAAGAAAATAAGAAGAAGAAGATGATGTGGAGGAGCGCGCGCGAGAAGGAGTGGGAATTTTCTTTATATATATATAATAATAATAATAATAATAACTATTATTATCATTTAAATTTCTATTTCTTTTCCTTTCTCACAAAACCATAGTATAACAACACTCAAAAATTCAAAAACTATAAATAATATGGTAATTTAATTAAAATAAAATACCTTAGAATTCGGGGCATTACACAATCCAATAACAACAATTCTATAACAACACCAAAAATATTCCAATTTCAAAAATTTATTAACTAATCTTCCAATAATTACTTAATTAATCTTAATTTCCATAAAACACATAATTCTTAACAACTACTTAAAATAACAACCAAAATTTCAACATAACTAAATAAATCCAAGATAATTAAATTTACCTTAATTTTTGGGATGTTACAGAAGGAGACCTAATGGATCTACAGATCATAACCTACAACGATATGAAATTAATTGGCTAAACTCATTAACCATATTAATCAACATTCGTTAACTAGTTCGTAACATCTACTGAATCAAATTATCGTTTTACCCCTAGGTTACCTCTAGCCCTTAAATACCAGTGCTCCTCTAATGAACAACATGTTTATGGTCCAACCAATAAAGAGAAACCCCTCTCATGCCATAGAGAGGGTAGGGCCCTTTGTTCAAGTCCAATAGATACCATCTAAAGTGTGATTATGTTTTCGGCTCCCTACTTGATCTTGTCTCCAAAATGATAAACATATTGAGCTAACAATCTGACCACTCTCACCCGTACAATTCAACGTACAATCCCTCGCGAGCAACAATTTATAATACACTCAGGATTAAGACAAAGTTACCTAGATCATCCTAATGAAATAGAAACCGAACTAGTTAATAGAGTTACATCTAGTTGTTACTATTTCGTGGTCTGGTCTTATGCAAACCCATTGCATAGGATACCCTCACTTGTATGTCACCTACACGAACGCTTTGGACAATGCATTTATATCAAATACAAAGTGAGCCGTATACATAATGTTACTTGGATAAGGTACCCACCCTTATCCCTATACCATAGATCCTTTAAGTTGATCTTGAATATTGATCCCTATATGTCCTACATATATTGTTCAAGACTCATCAAACAACTTAAAATATTAGTTTCTTAGATTTAGGTTATTAAGATAAAACTAATAATATAATCAATAACACTTGTTGAAATTATAATAATAACACTTTATTAATAATGGTCGATGGATTATATTTACAATCCACGAGTTTTAGGACATAAATCCCAATACTTATAGCATCGCCTATACTTACGTGATTCATCTTAGACAAGTATTTCTCTTTACGTTACCTTTCCCCCTTTTTTGTGCGCTTATCTGCAGTACACTTTTATATGAATGATTTCTCCGTAATAACTTTCCTCACTCGAACTTCTTTTCTTTGGGTCAGGTTGTTGTGCATATTCCTTCTTCGGAGTACATTATATGGTCAAAATTTCCTTTTTGCTGTCACTGTTGTAGGGTCTTTATCGTATTGGTGGTACGTGACCAAAGCCTTACATAAGTGCTAAATCACATATGTCAGTTGCTCCCCAAGGTTAACACAACTTTCTAACTCAACTATTCACTCGTTATATCAAGGAATGGAATCAAAGCAAATTTTATCAAAGAAAAAAAATTAGGGTTTTCTTTTTGAAAAGAAGAACATGTTTCCTAAAATCTTTTCTTTAATATATATAAAAATAATAAAAGGTTTTAGAACTATAAAATATATCATTATAACCATAAAACAGTTACAATATTTATAAGGAGAATTTTTAAAAATAGTAGATTTTACAAAATATTTACAACCTATAGCAAATTCTATCACTGATAGTCATTGATATGCTATAGTAATAAAAGACTATCAGTGATAGAGTCTAAAATTTTGTTATAACTTGTAAATATTTTAATTTATTTTGCTATTTTTAAAAATACCCCTATTTATAACCATGAAAATAATAATAATAATAATTAATTTCCAATTGAAACATTAATTATAAATTAGTACAATGATAGTCATTTCTAACAATCCCCCACGAATGACTACCATTGCATTTTAGTTAAAATAGTAATACAACATTTACTCTGAGCAAAGAAAGAAGTGGGGGCAACAATCTAATTATTTAAAAAAAGTCACCTTTTGAACTTTCGATAACTACGGTTGAGACCCCCACAACACGTTTTACTTCTTAAATTTCCATCGATTTCCCAATAAAGTCTATCGCAAATAGACAACTCAAAATTGTGCTATATTTCAGAACATGCACATAAAACCTCAGGTCAACGTGAAAGCTGAAGAAAAAAAATCTTTTAACTTTTTCATAGACGATGGTCACACCTTTACAATCACGTTTATTGCTTCATCAAGTCTATCACAATAGACCACTCAAAACTGAGCTATGAAAACTTCACATCTAGTCCATATTAGGCCAACTTCATCAAGTCTGTCAAAGAAAAACTTCTCAAAACTGAACTTTAAAGATTTTACAATTATCCATCAAGTCTATACTAGAACCACCCAAATAAGGGCTATGAAATTTTAAAAGGTTTTAGTTTAATCCATCAAATCCATTTAAGGATTACCCACAAGTGGCTATGGACCATCAAGTCTACTGCAGTAGACCACATAGAAAAGGGATATGAACCATTAAGTTTATCACCATAGTTCGTCTAGAAAAGGGCTATAGACTATCGAATCTATCATAATATACCACCCAAATAAAGGGCTATGGACCATCAAATGTTTGAGTCCCATACTTGTAATTCTAGAATTACTGTCCTTGTTAGGCCTTTGTAGACTCACATACTTCCTTTCAGATCAACAAAATTCCTTGAATTACTGTCCTTGTTAGATCTACAAAATTCCTTTCAGATCTCACATACTTCAAGAAGATAATTCTTTCATTTAACTATCATTTCACAGTTGGATGTTTGCCGAATATGCCTTCTTTTTCCATAACACACTATTCTTAGTAATACCTATGATAGTGTAAGAATCTCAATAAAGATATACTGGTATAGAGGCCCCCCACAACGGTACATCTCCCATTAGGCTTCTATGTAATTCATACTAATATTCTCGTACAATGGTACATTTCTTATTAAGAACACATAGGCACTAGCAAAGCTTACTTCATCAATCTGAGTTTCCAGTTTGCATATATTACCTCTCTAGTATGGTAGACAATTATTAAAATTCAAACCAAAATCTAGTAACCTTAAGATTTCTTAATAAATGACGAATGGTATAAAATAATCTTAATTAGGATTATGTGTATAAATATACTCAATCTTCTCACAACATATTCAATAAAAAATCTTGTACAGTTTATAACAAACACATACTTTCTATAATCCTTGCATATTTAAATTAAGAAACACTATCTCATTTATTTTTTTTAAGGCTCATACTAGCATCATAAGGTGTTCTTACAAGAACACAATTAAACTTTCAAGTCTCCTTAATGTCAAATCTCTTTAGTAGTATTCAATGTGTGTTTGACATAAATCAAAACATTCTCAATAATACTTAAGCGCATCACATTAGTCTTACATAAATTTTTCACTTCAAAATGTGATATCTTTATAGCATTATTACAAACATTTATGTTTGTTCACATAAATATTTCACATCAACATACACACATATAATTACACAATCAACTCTAAACAACTTTAAGCACACACATATATCAACAAATCACTTCTTATGACATTGTTTACTAAATTGTTGTTAAAGTTTTTCTCATTAAGATACCTTTTGAACTTTCAGAAACTAGTTAAAGACTATAAAGAAATTTGATTCTTCCAAGTTACCATTAAGAAATATCATCTTTACATAAACTTGATGTATTAGAAGACCACATACAACTACAAAAGCTTTTAAGGCTCTATAATAGCTAATTTAGTCATGTGAGAACAAGAATCAAAACATTCTAAATTCCACGTTTCATTCAAAATATTTTTTTTCATAAGTTGTACCTACGTACTTATGATAAGTTTCCTTATCTAATGTGAAACTTTGGTCGCATTCTCAACAATCCTCCCCTCGAACAAAATTCCAACTAAACCTTCCCTAAAATAGACATTCGTCTATTTTAACTCTTATCTAGGCTAACTCCTCTCTAGAGGATACTGCCTATTCAATAGAGCTCAACCATGAATAATATCGTGTCACTTTTGGGTTCTACTACACCTTTGTTTGACTTGAGGATTATATCAACAACGTTAAACCAAGGACAACATGACTTTGATACCACTTTTAGGGACAACTTGAGGTATAAGTTTTCATCCCTTGTAAGATATTGCATATTCCATAGTTTAGACAATAACTTAAACTCCCATTAGATCCTATGAGATTCATAAAGAATGAGTTTGCATATTTTCATACTACTAGCAATCTTTATTAATATGCTAAATTACGCAACAATTCAAGACGTAAGTAATGCATAACTTTGTCAAATATGACATATATGAAATATTATTTCTACTCATGCTAGCATACTAATAGACATGCTCAGGTAGATCACAATAGTATCTCAATATTCACAAACTAATTTAAATATATAGATCTAATGCAACACTATTATGAGCATAATCAATAAACATAGTTAAAGGTTTTCAATCATACCATAGATTTCTTGAACACAAAGATATGCTACCTTACTTAGATCTCCCCACACTTCCAAATATTTAGGCTCATAACATATCCAAAGTTCAACAATATCATTTTGTTGAGGGGAATAAATTTCATGAACAAATCCATTTAGTTCACAAAACTCTAATCTAAGGTATTCATGATCTCTCTCTGTTTAATTGATTTTGTACTTCTAATTTTATACATGATTCATGTCATACATTATTTCCATCCAAGAATGCATAGACTAATTCAAATCCATTACAATAGCATTCATTACTACATCATAAATTTGTCAAACTATATGGAACAATGTAGTATATGCTCATCAAATATACATACAGAAAATCATCCTCAAATATAGCATAGAAATAAACTAGTTAAATTCTTATACGTACCATTTGTAAAAATTAAATTTGTGGAATAAACAACCAATCAAATCATGATTTTCCACATTGGAAACATTTATGTAACAAAGCTAACAAACCAAAATACATTTTGTAACACCCAAAATTCTTTTGGGTATTTATTATTAATCAATTTTATCTTATTTATTAAAGAATTTAAATTTTGGGTGTTAATATACTTTAGCTTTGGATGGAAAAGAAAAGAGGTAAAAATTTAAATGAATAAAGTAATAATAATAATAATTATAATTTCTTATTATTATTAGATTTATTTTTTATTATTATTAAACTTCTCGATTCGTATGCATCTCTTCCTCACCATTATCCTTCTTTCTTAAGCCCTAGCTGCACCCCCATCCTAGCCTCATTGCTTCTGCACTTCGTTAGTCTTCAACAACGGCATCTTGAGCCATTACATTACGTGTAGCTTGTGTCCGGTCAAAGTCCAGTTGAAGAGTCAGGCTCGTTCGCATCACTCCTTCGTTCTGCATCGTTGCGATCGTGCTGCTTGGTTTGGTCTCTGTTTGTGAAGCCCAACTGTCGACTGCCGCTGATCTCCATTGTTGGTTTTGCCTTCACCCCATTCTGTCTCCGTCGTACATGAAGTTGGTCGCATATCCGAGCTTGTCTCCTTCTAATTTGTGTACCGAAGTTTGTTAAGCTAGTGGTTGTTCATTAGTTGTAAGTTGAAGCCCGATCTGAAGCCTATTTTCCTTTCCAACTGAGTCACACACAATTTTGCTTTGCTTGTTACCGCTTGGTTCATTTCTTGTACTGTCATTTATGTCTCGCCACAAACAGTTGGGGGCTTTGGTGGTAAATGTGTATGGGTGGGTTTGTTGATTCTACATTGTGGTTTCCTTGAGTTATGACGTGAATAAATTGGTTAATTTGTTATTTGATCTTATGACATGGATAAATTGGTTAATTTGTTAATCAATCTTTGAAGGTGTTAGAAGTAGAGCTCAAGTTCTTGAGTTTTAGACTTTAGTTAGAATTCGATTCTCTATCTACTTGGGTAAGTTGTGAATTTCATTAGATTGAATTTAAGTGGACGTTATTGTTGAGGAAAATGTTGAGTTTCTTATTTTGGTGTTTATGTTGTGTTTCGTTGGATTTAATTTGATCAAGAAGCTTAGGTTACATTAAGGTAAGGGTTCCTACTACTGAACTCAATAAAGAAATTGAGATGTATTGATCGTATGGATTTCGTTGAACTGAGATGAATTGATAGATATACAAATTTATATTTGATGACTGTTTAACTATATGGTTTTTTTACTAAACTAAGATGGGTTGATTGATATGTAGATTTAGTTATGATGACTGAACTGAGGACTATGAATTGGTTAAATTGTAACTATTATATAATGTATGGGTAGTGTACTATAGGCTGAATTGATTGTATTAGATTAAATTGACTGAACTGAGGTGGGTAACGCTTATGTATAAGTATATTGTTTGAGTAACCGTTGTGTTAATATTTGATTATGTACTAGTTTGCGTAAATGGACTGTATGCGTGTGGAACTGAAAGAAGGATATAATGGTAGCTTGAATTGTAAACTTTACATGCATGTTTAAAATGTTAGTGTGACTGAGGGGAATTACTAGCTTTATCTATAGGGTAGTGTACCTTGCAGGTGTCCCACGGAATCACCACTTGATATATGCATCCTTTGGAGTACTAGACTGATAGGTGCATCCTTCGAGAGCACTAGACTGATTATGTGCATCCTATGGGATCCCGAGACTGTATGATGCAAGGTACCATCTAATAGGAAGTTAATTGTTTTACCCTTAACGGGACCAGTAGTAGGTCTCTTACTGGGTATTTTCATACTCACCCTTTTATGTTTAAATTTTTTAGACAAAGGTAACACAAGAGGTAGACTGACGAGGGACATGAAGATGATCGCCATAGGAGAACTTCCTTTCAAACTTGCTTCCACTTAAATGTTTTACAGTTTTTTTCAGGTTTTTTGAATAAGACGAGTTTCATATTTAAAACAACTATTTGTCTGTTATGGATTTTTTTTTTTCAAGTAATACATTTGGATTATTGTTTTGATTAAAATAGGGTCCAAATAAAGTTTTCTTTGAATGGGAAATATATTCACAATAACCAGAAAGTAAGGCAATTCATCATAGATTAATTAGAAACAATTAGAAATATATTGACATAATAAAGAAGAAATGAAACCTGGAGAATTGAAGATTCTAGAAAAATATTAGCAAATCTTCTCGAGAATGGTGGTACTAATCTCAAGAAAAACACTTCTCTATGCTACAATTCAACAAAATTTCCATTGTAGATTTGAACATAAGCTGGGAATTTATTTAGCAATGAAGCCTTGAAGATAAATCACGAACAGATACACAGATCCTTGAACAAATGTGAAGTACCATCCATAGCTCACATATGCCATTGACTAAATAACCAAAGAAAAATCCAAAGGAACTGATGCCATGTAGGCCTATTAGTAAGGGAAATTCTGAACAGAGTTCGAACTTACTCATCGTTCTTCACAGTCTATGTTGATGTTATAATATTGTAGTGAAAATGGAAATTTAAGGAATCAAGAAGATGAACCGACAGAGTCCATTGAAGGAAGTTGCATGTTATAGAGAGAGAGACTAAATTGATTGAAGAATGGGGTTTTATAGAAGAAACATAGGCGCGGGGGAGATGGTAAGACAAAGTGAAGTCTCTCTCTATTGTTTACGTTACGTTCCAACCGACTTGTTGTTGATTACTATCAGAGGATTATCCACTTTCAAATTTGTTACTTTTACAATTTAGAAAATGTAGTGACATGGACCCTATTATCATAATTTTATTGCTATTTTTTCAAACACCCCTTTATAATATATATATAGATGTATGTATATACATACATCTATACATCTATATGTATACATCTATATATCTATATGTATACATCTATATATCTATATGTATACATCTATATATATATATATATATATATATATATTAATATTCATACACATACATATCTATATAAAAAAATATAATTTAGTCATTAATTAATTAGCTGACTGTATACTATAGTGACCTTGACTTGTCACCGAAAGAACGACTAGGAACCGCTTCTGTGATTAGAAGGTTGCTTCGCTTTAGTAGCCTTACAAGCACTTGATTGCTTCTACAATCAGACAAAGTGTAAAACGTTATATCCAAAAAAATAAAATGAATTAATATTAATTGCTTTTAAGGTAGATGATATAAATCACCTCGAATTGTCGAGTCATATAATGGTCACAAAGAAAGTGTCAATCTGGAACCCAATTAACCAATCTAGACAGTGGGTTTGCACGTGCTTCTTGAAGGTCACTATACTTCTTGAAGTGTTGGTGGTTGTCTCCCCTAAACTTCTTTCACACATTGAGTATTTGATGCTCAACAAACCAATTAAGTACTCGTTCTTCGAGATCCAGCACGAACCATTGGTACAAAAAAAAATATTTCAGAATTAGTCTTTTACACATGTAGGTTCAATATATATATATTTTAAAAATTTACAAACTTACCCTTAGGCCACCCTTGACAACCTCGATGCAGTCTTGGGGTGCATCTATCCATTTTAGCACCAGAATTGGAAACATGTCTCACGTCAACATATTGTCGTGTCACTGAAACAAGGGGCGTGTGGTGAGACAAGTTTATCCCTTCTCGGAGGGATTGAAATGAAAGTTCTCCCATTCTATTCAACGTATCTCTCCAACTCAATGTTCCATGAGTGCTCTTGCCTCTTCGAAATGGGAGTTGGTGAAGGTTGAGATGGTTTTACAAAAAAAAATGTATTAGATTGGACAGTAACCATGACTACAAGTATCTAAGTGTAATGAGACTAACCTGAAGTGTCGC
This sequence comes from Cucumis variabilis, assembly GCA_037974545.1. Lineage (NCBI taxonomy): Eukaryota > Viridiplantae > Streptophyta > Magnoliopsida > Cucurbitales > Cucurbitaceae > Cucumis > Cucumis variabilis. The sequence goes on from JBBPDI010068234.1 coordinate 11,540, forward strand.
TCACCGAGGATGATCCTCCCACATTATCTACCGCCTCCAAATTGACAAAAATATCTACATCATGATTACCGACCTGAAAGCTAGACATAATTCTTGCAAACATAAAAACCAACAAACGTTAAACAAAATGTGAGTACCACAAACTAAATGTATAAAACAATATATGACTAATGTATATAAGTTAAGAAATCATTTTTATTCATTTCAATTGACCTGGTCTAATGTGATGATGATGATTGTTCGTTATCATCATCGTCATCGTCTATGAAGTTGTCCACGACAGACATTTAGTCTTTCCACCATTATAAGATCAACTTAAGTCCTACATAGAGTTGCATCCTCAATGAGTGTTTCCTCCACATGATGTTCGACGATGATTTTCAGTACATTAAGTTGGTCATTTCTCGACATCTTCTACTTATGGCACGTCCCATACACGTTTATTATGTACCATTTGAACAATTTTCTAATTCATATCATTTTAAGGTCCTCAGGGTAGAAAACTTGATGGGTCTGAGTTGCAAGAATCACTGGTTCCAAAGTGAACCAAAAATAAAATGTGTTTATTGATTTGTAGCCTAGTTCCACGTGCGTCCTATGGTATTTGTTGATGTCTGTGTCAAACCATCTACACTTAAATACTTCATCCAAAACACTGTTGAAATTGGTGTTGACACCACATCCACTACCTTCACCAACTACCATGCTTTACACTTTTGTGTGTGTGTGTCAGGAATCATGCTCCAATATGTGAAATCGTACACCACCGATAATTTATCCACTATAAGAGTGAACCTCCAGTGAAGGTCCCATTGCGAGTGAGAAGAAATCTTGAGAAATGTTTGAACTCTCACGCCTTTCTGCTATAACCTGAAATGAGGGTACATGAACGGATTATATATAGAATATAAAATACCGCATGTATGAATTCTTCAAATCATCTACTCTATATACCTAAGCTTTGAACCATTCAGAAAAAGCTTGCTCATGTCTTTTAAAAGTTCCATAAACGGTTTTATCCCGATAACGTATGAATAGTAGGTGTTTCCTGAAGTACATAATTTTGATTTTAGGTGGCGACAATAACAAAGACTCATCATGATTAGTTTAGATTAGATACATACTTGCGGTACTCTGCTATTTCATCAACACTGTTGATAATGTACCAATGAAAGAGTCATTTCGCTTCTTATGATATGCTTAAAAAATGGGACGCTTCCAATGGTCATACCTTCTGAACGAACTCTTCGAACTCACCAATCACCTCGTCCTCTTGAATCGTTTCATTATTTTGGTCATCTATGGTAAATCGAGTCTCAATCTCACTCAGATACCGTGAACAAAAAGTACTTGATTCGTTTATAAGATAACCTTTTATAATAGACCCCTCAGAACGTGCTTTGTTACGAACATATTATTTTAGTATGTGGAGACTTCTTCCGATGGGATACATCTAACTACAAAAAATTGGACCAACAACCTTGATCTCGCATGGTAGGTGAACTGCAAGGTGTACCATTATGCTGAAAAAAGTCGATGAAAATATTCTTTTCAGTTTGCACAATATAATTATGATATCTACCTGCAATCTGTTCTAATCATTTACTCTTATCATTCTAATGCACACATCACAAAAAACTACACAATTCAGTAATAGCGGTGTACACATTTCTCAATAAAAATGGACGAACATCGATTAATAAAAGTTGGTGTAGCAAAACATGGAAGTTGTAAGTTTTGATACCTAATATTTTCCCTTCGTTTAAATTCATAGATCATGAAATATTAGAAATGAATCCATCGAGAAACTTAACTACTTTTAGGAACTTGCAAAACTCAACCCGCTCACTGCTGGTCAACGTGGAGCTCACATGTTTCACCAAATGATTACCAATTTCAATCAAATGTAAATTCTCTCCTTACTTTTAAATTTTGTAGATCTAACTGGGTATTCGTTGTATCCTTGGTTCTTCCTTCAATATTTAACAATGCACCAACCAAGTTGTCACAAACATTCTTTTCAATATGCATTACATCAAGTTTGTGACGAATAAGTAGTCTCGATCAGTAAGGAAGATCGAAGAAAATACTTTTCTTTGTCCAATTAAGCGCTCTCTTTGTTTTTCTATCTTTCAATGTAGGCTGCTTACTCATAACTAGAAACTCCAACAAATCTAGTTACTCCAAGATTTCTTGGTCATTCATTACCATTAGAGGTGCCTTACGCTCTACTTTTTCATCATATATCCTACTTCTACGCTAAATGACCATCTAGAAGATAAAATTGATGTCCTATGAAAGCTATTTTTCCTCTTATCATGATGATTTATCTCTCATATGGATGAGGCATGCCTGATACCTCTTACACCAAAAGGCTACATACAACTGAAAATATTGATCCGTAAGACATGCCTGGAAAGTCATTAATTGTCCACAACAAGGTTGCATACAACTGAAAACACTAATCCTCAAGACAGTCATACGTACATACCAAAAGTCCATGGATTTTTTTAATTCCCCAATTAATGTCTGTAGGTATACATCAATTTCCCTACCTGGAGATTTTGGGTTGGGAATGAGTAAACACATGAAGAAGTTTGACTCTTTCATGCATTTTCATGGCAGCAAATTGTAAGGAATTAACATCATAGGCCACATACTATACTAGATACTCATATGACCGAATAGATTAAATCCATCTGAAGCTAATATCAAATGAACGTTACATGACTCTAAAGTAAAATTCAGAATTTCAGAATCAAAGTGCTTACATCCCTCTACATCAGCTGGATGTCTTAGCACATCTTCTATTTTCACTCATTTATCCTTCTGCCATCTCATGTCTTTTGAGCTTTCTTGTGATACAAGCAAACACTGTAATCTCGGCACCAACGAAAAGTAGCACAATACTTTCTGCATAATTTTTTTTCTTGATGATATATCGTTGGAACTAATTATGTAAAGAGATTCACTATAAGTAGGGCACTGTTACAAATCTTCAAACTCCTTCCAAAATGATACACAACCATATTTACAGGCATGAATAGTCTCGTATCAATGGACCAACTCACGCAATTTACGTTTAGCTTCGTAGAATGAACAAGGGATATTAGTATCACTCATTGGAAATGCACGTTTTATTAACTGTAAAATCATGTCGAAACACTTATTGATCATACCATTTAGAACCTTCATATGCATTATTGTAACCAAAAAGTTAAGGGATGAAAATTCTGAATAACCAAGGTATAGCCAATGACTTGCTTGGTTTAATAACTCATGAAATACCATGTTTGTTCTATCTTCTTCTAAGTCTATCCCACTAAGTCTACCCCACTGATAAACGACATTTCATTCTTAAAACCTTCTCTCATCTCTTCTACGTTTTCAATACTAGCTTGTAAATCATGTAGCATACCCAACATTTTGTTTTCTTCAAAAAATGGGTTACTGCTAGTTTCTTCATCAAAAGGATTATTACTACTATTAGTTCCTTCATCAAGTCCTTGCATACCTCAATACAAGTTCATGGGCTCTCCATGACACACTCAGTCCTTGCATTCCTACCATCACTTGCGTGAGATGTTCGTGTGCCTATCATTTCGTCAGGCGACATGTCTAGTCCCTGACTATAGATTGTGTGGAACTTCATATCGTTGCCATTGTCAGTAACAAATCCTTTGTACCTACCAGACACATTGGACCCGACATTGGCATAGTCTTTGAGTGCCCTTCTATCACACAATCTCTGCCAACAAGACGTAGGAAAGTTTGTCGTAGTGGGGAAAGGATTTGTTGAGGAGACCCTTTACAGTAGAATGACTCTGTTGAAGGTTAGCAGTAAATTGTTAGCATTATTTTCGATTATACTACAATAACAATTGTCATAAGGAATAGTATACCTTCACCCAATCATCAAACACATCCTTCTCCATAATGATGCACTTTAGTTCATCATTCCATTCGAACCCACTACAACAACATGGAAGGTTCTCTTTAGCAATTTTATCTGACTATCAATAGTTGTAGCCTGGATGTTACATCCTGGGATCCTACTGGCCATCATTCTTGCAAGCTAACTATGGTACCCAAGTCTAAAGGTCTCATTGTTGGACCTCCAGCCATCAACATTCACTAAATCGACCAGACACTCGATAAGGATCGCCTTCTCCTCTTTCCTCCACAAGTGTTGAGGCATTCTCATAAAAGAAGTAACCATACTAGAAAATGAACGCAAACATAGTAATGACATGAATTTCTCAATTCAAAAGTACATAAAAAACATAATACATCGTGTTCCTAGTCAACAGGCAGTTTTCATTCATTTGTTCCTAATCAAATACATTTGCTAACATAAATTCCAAAAGTATGATGAAACCAAGGAAATGAGGGTATCATTGACAATGAAATTAAACATAAAACATTTACTACTGCTTTACTAGATGTGCTACTGGTTATGCAACTGCTAGTTAGAGAACATATCTTCTGCAAAATTGTCTCTCCATTAACTTCATTCGTTGGAGGTCTCTATGTAGTGTATATCATCCCCAATAGTTGTCGTGTGGGTTGATCACTCTTATCTAAGTAGTCTGGTATATCAATGCTCGTCATCTCCCTATTGATGAGGTTATGCAATAGACAGCAAGAAAGTATCGTGTGACATTGGACTTTTATAAGGTAGTACGACTTTCCTTGTAAGATTGCCCACTAACCCTTCAATACACCTAATGCTCTTTCAATTATATTTCGTGTAGAAGAGTCCTTAACGTTGAAGAAATTTTTTGTCGTTAAAGGTGTATTCTCAACTCCACGTCATCTTGCAGGTGGTATCGTTGCCCTCTGTATGGTGTTAGAAAACCTTCGGCATTTGGGTACCTGACATCGCATAGGTAGTAGTAGTCTATGATGACAGCGCAAGCTTTAAATGTCGTAACTCAATTGGGAAAATTATACTTCTATTTATAAATGTTTTTTTTTGGTTACCCTTGAGCACCTTCAGGCCGTTTGATTATGAAATGGCATCTTAAAGGATGAGGGAGTCGGCAACGGATCCTTTCCAGTCGACTAAATGAACACGGAATCTCCTTTCATATCGCATACCCCAAGAACATTTGTGGCAATTTTGCCCTTTTGTGTCATATATCTCGTACACTCACTTGCTTGAACGTTGACCTTGATATATGTTCCATCTAATACAATGCATAACAAACTATTAATGAGCAGATTGAAAGTTAGAGTCCTTGAAGTACGCAGTTGGTTTACAAACACAAACCTTCAACCACCTCCATCTTGGATATGTTCAATTGTGTGTCACTAGTTCTGGTTTTTTCAACAACTCGTCATGTAGACGTAACATTGCCAAGCAACACTATATTGAAATGTCGTGAAATTGTCTCACCTGACTACATGAATTCCATTTGAATCACACGACTTTTCACATCGTGCACAAGTATGTGGAAAAACACTGCCACCATCTCCTCCATATTGACGATGTCCATCGACGATAGTCCCGCGATGGTTCTAAGTAGGTGGCATAGAATGGTGAAACATCTGCAATCCATTCTTGTACTTTTCTGATGCACTAGTTTTGACTTATGCATCATGCGAAAGTATGCTAGATGCCTAATTCTATGTCTAATGTCGTGCGGTACATGGGTTATCCTCTTTGTGTCATTCTGTAATAACTCCAACATTAGTAGTAACTGAAGTTGGGCTATTATGAACGCGGTAATATGATACGAAAATTCTTGTTTGTCCATTACAAATTCTATATCAAGACCCTATTGAAAACAAAGCTTGAATGAAGTAAGAAACTAAACTACTTAACAGGATTTTCGTATTTATATTTCCATAAAATTTTCTTAAAACATCATCTCAACCATATACATGGTAACACAATTTTACTAAGGCCCGTTGCAAAACATATGTTAATAAATAATACAAATTAATGACTTTCTTCGACTTTCAACATATTTTTTCCTTTTTACCAATTTTTTGTATTCCCTTTAATAAATTAAGAAGAAAATTGTAAATCCTTATTTTTTTCGTTGAGAAGATAGGCAGTTCTATTTTATATTATTGAATGAGTTACAAATTTTTATATCCTACATAGACCTATTATGCGTGTACGTGCATTTTCACGTTTTAATGGTTTGTTCATTTTTTTCTTTAAACAACTTGTTTTTTTCCAAAACAATGGTTCCAATAAAAAAACTTGATGAAAACCAAGAATGTGATTATTATTGGTATTTAGTTATATACAAAATTCGACGGAATAAAAAAGGGATTATAGAGGAAATCAAGAGGATACGACTGGAATGGATGAAGGGTTGAGGGGGTTATTAGACGAGTTAACCCTAATCCCCATTTATGGTAAGCCGAGGCCCAAACAGGGA
>JBBPDI010068248.1:0-17930 GCA_037974545.1 Cucumis variabilis
TGCTTAAGAGAACAACCTATCTACTAACCCTAAAGCGGGTAGGAGTGAATTCCATTTTGCATCCTATGTTCCCAGCTGTCCACCTGATCTTACCCTTGAAGTGAGAGGCTTATTGGACCAACACTGATGAGCTGCCCTCACCTATGTAGATCTAAGGATAATCTCGTGTGAACAGGAGTTCATAGTTAGCTCAGGATTAAGATTAAGTTACCCAGGTTATCAACAATCGAGATAGTCTGTTTTAAACAGTAAACGGTGTTAAAACGTAAAAGTGACTATTTCATGGATCAGTCTTATGTAAACACTTTATATAGGATGCCCCCACTTTCATGTATCTACATGAACGATTCAGGATCATCTCGTTTGTACTTATTACAAAGCGGGTTGCATCCATAGTTTCTCTAAATAAGGCGTCCAACCTTTATTCATATACTATAGATTATTCAGGCTATTTACTCGAACTTGATCCATGTTTATATCTTCACATAAAGTTCAAGTTTACTAAAAAAATAGTCCCGGGACTTAGTTTATTGGATTTAAGATTATAAAATTCAATTTCTCAATAACAACTTTATTGAACAAAATATGATTACAAACTACGAGTTTTAGGACAAAATTCCAACACAAAGACACTGTAAGTCTACAGAAAATCAACACAATCAAACCTGATCAATTTAACCAATAAATCAATTTGGTAAACTAAGAAGAAAAAGAAATAAACAATAAAATAAATGGAACAAATTAAATATATTCAAATTTATACTTTACCACTTATATTTTTCAAACAAATATTTTCAAGTAGGTTAATGAAATATATTTATTTACTAATCATAACAATATTTTTAAGGAGCTTAGTGAAATATTTTGAATTAAATCGAATTTATTAAAAATTTTAATAAATAAATCAATTTGGAGATTATTAAAAAAAAATTAAAACTAATAAAATATTTTTCAATATCAAACTAAATGGTTGTTATGAAAATATATCAAAACTAATAAAATTTCAATTCCAAATTTCAAATTGCTATTAAATTCAAAAAAATTTATAATTTTTTGGAATATAAATAATCCAAAAATGTTGAATTTATGTTTGCCATTATTTTAGAGATATCAACCAAATATCCAATTTTAGGAAATGATAAAAATTTTAATAAAATAAGTAGATAATCATAATTAGCACGATTTTAGGGATGATAAAATTTTAAATTCAAATTGTTATTAACAATACATATTTTGTAGGTATATAAATTCAAATTTTTTATAAATATTTTGGAATTTAAATAATCCAAAAATGTTGAATTTATGTTTGTCATTCTTTTAGGAATATGATCATTTAAAAAAAATCAAGTCGATGATTTTAGTGGATGATATAAAATCTAACTTCAAATTATTGTTAAAGATAGAAAAAATATGTATTATGTATTATATAATAAATTATCAATAAATATTATGAAATATAATGAAATGAAAACGATTGAAATTATCTTAGCCATTATTTTAGGGGTACGAAAAAAATGTGAATTCAAATCGTTATTAATAGATATGTATTATGTATTATAGAAATAAATTATTAATTAGTTGATTTAAATCCTAAGAATTCAAAAATTTGGTATAAATTACAACCATATATTTAAGGGATGTTGATGCAATCTTATCAAGTTCGAAAATATCATATTTAGTTAAGCTTTTTCAAAACTAAATATTGTTTGTAAATATATTGTATTCGTGAACATGTGATGTTCAGTCTCATTTTTTTAACTATACATATACATTGTATCTGTAAGAAACAAATTGTCTTCTATAAAGGGGTATAATCGATTAAAAAAAGAATGCAACTAGCGATTTTGCTATAAATCTTTAAATATTTCAGGTTTGCCCTTCTTTTTCATGTTCTTTCTTCTCTTCTGTTGCAAATTTACTTCTCTTTTCCTTTCCACCTTCTTTCTTTTCTTCTTCTTCTGCAATTTTCTTCTGCAAATTTAATTTCCTTTTCTTTTCTTCTCTTCTGTTGCAAACTTACTTTTCTTTTCCTTTCCACCTTCTTTCTTTTCTTCTTCTTCTGTAATTTTTCTTTTATATATTTTTTTGAGCTCATGATCTTTATTTTCAATCAATCATTAATTTTGTATTAATTTTTTTAAGTGCTATTTGTTTCAAGATCGTGTACCAAATATAAAAGATCTTTAAAAAAAAATCATTGGGATATTAGTTTTAGATTTGGGTAGCCAGACATAAATTATCGTGTACAAAGAATCTTGAAAAAAAAAACTAAAAAATCTTGAAAAAATACCAAAGAATTTTGAAAAAAAAAAAACAAAGAATCTTTAAAAAATTGTTTAGATTTGGATCCAAATCTAAATGATCGTATAACCAAGTCTAAACAATCGTGTACGAAGAATCAACTAAAGAATCTTAAAAAAAAAATCGTTTAGATTTGGGTAACAAAATTTAAACGATCGTGAGTAGCTAAATCTAAACGATCGTGTACCAAAGAATCTTGAAAAAAAAATTGTTGGGATATTAGTAAAATCTAAATAATTGTATAGCCAAATCTAAATCATCTTGGTACAAGATCATTTACCAAATATATTATGCGTTCGAGTGGCCAATTAATCGCATATTGACTAGAACATTTTTGGTATTTTTTATTATGGACCTGTGAGTTTTTTCCATTTTTGAAATTGTTTTATATAGTGTAAATATTTTGCTAGTTTGTTATATTTTTTAAAAAAAACCTTAAAAATCTGTTAACCATGGAAAAACATAATATTTTAAAAATAAAACTTAAATTATATCTAAAAAGAAAACCTATGAACAAACATTTAAAATAACTATTAGTTTCCATCCTATAAATAAAAGTGTCCTAAAAAAATGTGTATCGTCAAATAGGATTTCATAGAAATTGGGTAACTAGTTTTCAACATGATCAACACACCATAAATACCTTAAGATCCACAAATACTTTATACTCAAAGAAATATTAGTCAGCACACAAATACCTTATATTGAAAGAAATAACTAAAAACACCACTGTATTCTTAAAATATAGTGTATTTAAAAGAAAAGAAAAAGAAAAAGAAAAAGTTTGGCAAATGTTAAGATTAAAATTAATTGATTAGTACAAACTGCATTCATAATCCATTTTGTTCGTGCATGATATATGATGTCAAATTAAGACAAATTTGATGCAAAAATTCACACCTTCAAGAGCTTGGATGGTTCCCATTTCTAGAAAGGAGACCCTAAAAACATGAGAATGGTAATAAAATTTAGAACATTTTCATTCAATTTGCATAATTTGGTTTTGTTGAACACAACAACCAACATATATGAAAAAAATTTAGTACATACCTTGTATTTGAAGGGATTTGAAATTATATGTTTTTTTTTTAATGTATTGTAATATAATATGGGAATGTGGAGATTTGAACTTGAGACCTCTTGTCTACAAATATATACAAGTGCTAGTTAAGCTAAACTCATTTTGGACAATTTTATGGTATCCTTACTCAACCCTATAATAAATGAATCATATATCGCATATCTTTCAATATATTGAGAACATTATAAAAAATTCACATCTCTTAATCGTTGTATTCTTTCCTTCCTCAAATATACGCTCATAATTGAGGATGCACATTGAACATTATGTGGCAATTTGACATTTCTCCTCGTATGAAGATGAACTCATATCTTACTTCAATCCAAGCTTTTCAATTTTTAGCCAATAAATTTACAAATTCACACTTGTGCCCATACCTTAATTGTGAGACTTGTGCCCCAAAAAGAAAGGTCATTTTGGGAAATAAGAAGCTAATTGCCTTGGAAAGGGAATCTCGGGGTAGTTCTTGATCAGGAATATTAGAAGTAAGAAAGGAAACTATTAAGGATCTCAGACAGTTGGGTGGAATTTCGAGCAAGATTAAAGACAGAAATGTAATCTCGAAGCTATCTTGATACTTGCTTGATTAAGATGAAGGACAAAATGCTTAAGAAGTTAGAATCTTGGGCAATCATAGGGTCGAGTTCGACCGAGATTGAAGGCAAAGAAAAGGAGATTTAAGGGCTCTCGGGCAATTTTGGAGCTGTGTTCAGTCGAGACTGGAGACAAAAAATGTTTTGTTGAGGTTCTTGGGGCAATCTCAGGCGAATTTTGATTGAGATCACTAAGAGTTAAGTGTTCAACGAGTTGGATTTCAGGTGTATAATCATGCAACGACTTAAATTTTGACAAGTATGAGGTGTGAGCTCAGAATTAAGAGGTGAAAGATGCCAAGTAATATGAATTTAGGTGTCATAAAGAGGTTATGCAAAAAGATTCTATAAAAGAGGAAGTTGGGGCTGTAAAGTTCATTAATTGTCACACCCCGCCCTGCAGACCTTCTTGCTTTTCTTGCGAGACACGGTGCGACTTGAGTATCTTTGACATGATTAAATGCCAAAGACACTAATCTTAAATCCTTCACCTTGTTTTTCTTCTTCTTTTCGCAAGAGCAAAACAACAACACTTTAGCTCTTTAATAAAATCTTAGTGCTTACTTAATGACCAAATTCTTTGTTTATACTATTTCTTAATCCAAGTTAGTCATTCTTAGTTCTTTGTCCGATTGCTAGCTCCTACTTAAAACCTCACACGTATAAAATTAATATTTATCTTAGTCATGCTTAAATCTCTAATCTTACACGTTAACCTCTGTCAAATTAGATTTGACATTTTCTTGCCAAACCTTTCTACTCGCCTGATTCCATTTCATGAATAGCTTTAATTGATTAACATAAATTTTAAAGGTCTTAACGCGTAACTCTTCTCGCGGACTACCTAAATTTCTTATAAAGACTCTTATGTAAACACCTAGACTTCACAGGTCTTATAGCAAATCCTTATTTTCTCAAAGCTTCCTCGCGAACTATCCTCTTAATCGCGTACACTGACCAAAACACCTTTGTCTAAATCGTCAAAATTGAACACTTGAGTAAATTTTACTTCTTTTACTCAAATTGAAAGCGGGTCTCACATTAATTCTCATACCTTTTGGAAAGATTATTCTAAGAAAGTTCAGTTTAAGGTGTTAAGCTACTGGAGAAAGGAAGAGTTCAAGTTAGGGGTGGAAACTTTAAGTTTGTGAGTGATCTTTCAAAGAAAAAGAAAAGTTGTTTAAAGCTCTTTCTTTAGAATTGAATCATGGTATATTATGCATAGTAGAAAACATGTTATCGTATTATGCATATTTATGTTGACCATTGATTTTGAAAAGCATGATTTATGAAAAAAGCTTTATTGTTGTGTTTCAAGTAAAGTTTATGTTTAATGATTTTATTGTATGCTATGATTGAAGGTAAACCATTAGCCATATTCCTATCAATAAGCTAGCTATTATGTGCATAATGAGTCAAGGTAACCATAGAGTGAGTGGGTTGCATGACGGTGAGAGGCTAACCAATGTAGTTGTGTTAGTGGTCTAAACAACAAGAAATGAATCAGTGAAATCCCAGGAGATGCTGATGATGATGCAATCATCACAATAGTCTATGTGTGGGAGTGATTCATGTTTTTTACGGAAGGAATACTAGAAGACTAATGTGTGTTTATGCAATGTATGTTTTATGAAATGAGGTGTTGAAGCCTGTTTTATGAAAATTATTTATATATTGTATTCCCAAAAAGGTTTCCAAAAGTATCACTCACTAAGTCTTTGACTTACGTTTTAAGTCTTTCTTTCCTAGGCGAACAAACATTAAGGCCAAGTAAGGAAGGATGAGATAGATTGCTAGGTGAGGAAGCTAAGCAAGGCATTTAAATTTACTTGATATAATTCTTGTATTAAGGATGTATGTAAAGTGTAATTTGCAGAACACATGGTTTAAAGTTAACCAGGGAAGTTGTTTGATTCTATTCTGTTGTGTAATGCTTACTAAAGTTATGTTTAAGTTGTGTTAAGTTGGTTATTGATGTTTTTCGCTCACTAGGCGTTCGTCGTGCTATCTCGCAGAGATGATATTTGGCGAGTGTCTAGGTGGCAAACCTTCTCTTGGTTGCATAAAATGATTTTGGGATGGGGCGTGACATTAATCGCCATTTTCATCTCTATTTCACCTATTTGTAATAGGATGTCCCCTTCAATCCTTGAGAGTCTTGTCGCGATGTCTTTATCCCAATTACCTAGGATCATTTGCAAACACAACTTGGCCTTGCCCATAAAAAAAATTATCAATTCCATCTAGTTATTGATTCAATCTCTACATTCGACAAGTGTCTTCAAGTGTGCGTTCCAATTTCGAACTCATCAAGTTTTCACTCAATTGATTTGCAAAACACATAAATAGATATGAATTTAAATCTTAAATCATAGGAGGGTGGAAATCATTTGGAAGTTAAATTTTAAATCTAATAAGATTTATAGGGATTTAGTTATAAGGTGGATGGATAAAAAGTTCATTTGTCTCCAATTGAATTTTAATTTTAAAAATTACATTTGAGAGAAAAAATGTTGGATTTAAACAACCAATTACTTAAAAAAAAAAAAAAAAAAACTCACTCCTATAATAGGGTCTTTTTCTTAAACTAATAAGGGCATTGTCAAATTAAAAAAAGAAAAAAAAATCAAGTGCAGCAAGGGCTCTCTGCTATAAATCTTATTAATTTTTGGTTTTGACATCCTTCTGAACGCAACTCTAAAAGTTGCTATATGATCAAATATCCCTTGATTAAAAGATCCAATGTCAAGGCCAAAAATGATTTTTGCCAACTTTTAAAACAAAAGAATTTGACCTCTTGCTTACATAATCGTCAAGCAATTAAACATAATTATTAATCTTATTATTTCTCTCTCTTATTCCTTCCTTTAATTTCTTGTATCTTTCTTCTTCCTTTTTCATTCTTTTTTCCTTTGTTCCTCCTTCTTCCTCTTTATGTTGGTTCCCCCTTATCATCATTAGGTACTTTTTTTTTTCTAGAGTGACCAACATTTGCTTCTTTGACATGCACTAAACTTAGCCCTTATGTAAGAATTTCTAAGTTTAAAAGAAAGGCAAGTTAGTTGAAGTTGTTGTTTACGTTGCTTGTCGAATGAAGTGTAGAGTTGAAGAAATTAGTCTATGTGTTAAAGGCTTTATGAGGTTGGCAGCCAAGATAAGAAAAGAAAAAAGTTTGTTGAAGACTTTGGCTAGGTGCTAGTAAGTTAGGCGTTTTGGCTTGGTTGGCCAGCAAAGGAATGTTTTGAGAACCTCTAAAAGGTATCATAGACGTTTTGGGAAAGGCAAGGAAGAGCATGTCCTAGGCATCAGGACAAAGCCATATGTGTGCTACGCATGATGAAAACCTCCATGTGCCAAGCTAGGCGTCATGGCAAGCCAAGAGAGAAGCATGCGAGTAGAGCTATGCGACCAAAGCATGTAAGGTTAGCTAGATGGTACGAAAGGCATAGAGCACATGACAAGGTTTTGTTAGAAGGCTTTGCGAGTTGACTAAGGAAACTAAGCATTTTGGATGACCCTTAGGCATTCATAGGAGGTCACTTTAGTAGAGAACAAGTGTCCATAACATGCAAGACTTCAAATTTCGACAAGAAGAAGGTGGCAACGTTGGCCATATAGAGAGCCCTATAAACAGGTCATTTTCAAAAGAAGTTTGTGTTGGGATTTATGTCCTAAAACTCGTAGATTGTAGTTATAATCCATTGACCATCATTAATAAAGTTTTATTATTATAAAAAAAATATTATTGATTATATTATTAGTTTTGTCTAAATAACCAAAATCCAATAAAGTAACATCCTAAGTTGTTGGATGAGTCTAAAAGAATATATAAAAACATACAAGGATCAATGTTTAAGATCAACTTAAAGGGTCTAGTATGATATAAGGCTACGTACCTTATCCTGGTAATACTATGGATACTACTTACTTGTATTTAATACAAACGCAATGATCCAACGCGTTCGTGTAGGTGATATGCTAGTGAAGGTATCCTATACAATGAGTTTGCATAAGACCAAACCACGAAATAGTAACCACTAGATGTAACTTCGTTAACTAGTTAGGTTTCTATTTCATTAGGATGACTTAGGTAACTTAGTCTTAATTCTAAATGTATTATCAACTCCTATTATCGAGGGATTGTCCTTTGATTTATACGGGTGAGAGTGATTAGATTGCCAACTCAATATGCTTATCATTTTAAGAACAAAACCTGGTGGGAAGCTGGAAATATAATCACATAAGATGGAATTCACTCCCTCCCGACTGTAGGGTAAGTAGATGAGTTTCCTTAAATGGTGTCTCTGAGACTTGAACAAAGGGTTCTACCCTCTCTATAGCACAAGAGGGGTTTCATTTTATTGGTTGGACCAGAAAACGTTTGTTCATTAGAGGAGTGCTAGTATTTAAGGACTAGAGATAACCTAGAGGTAAAACAACAATTTGACCTAGCTAGTGTTACAAACACTCGTGAAGGACTAACTTACTGTTATTGGTCTATATCTATGGACACAGAAATGTATCTACAGTGAGAAGAGTTCAGCTGTGAGTCTTTAGAGGAGTGTACACACAGTTAACGAATATTTTGATTAATGTGGTTAATGAGTTTAGCCAATTAATCTCATATCGTTGTAGCTTCTGATCTATAGATCCATTAGGTCCCTTTCCTAGCTCGTAAAGGGTAAGAGATTTATTTATATTTGTTGTAATTTGAAATGTTCAAATTTACTTTGGGAATTAGTATAATGTAGAGTGATACATTATATTATAAAGTTTATATTTTAATCAAACTTTATTATATAAATTTAATTTTGGATATGATTCAAAATTAATTTATAAGAGATAAAATATTTGAAGTTCAAATATTAATTTAATATGAATTGGATTTATATTAAAATTATTGGTTATGAGAGAAATTTATATTTAAATATGATTTAAATTTGAATTAAGTTAAATACAAGATATTCAATTCATATATTAATTAATTGGATAATTAATTAATAGTTTAGTATAATTTTATTTAATTAAATTAATATAAAACTATAAGATATTGGAGAGATATTCATTAAATATGATTCAAATGAAATATTAATTAAATATAATTTAATTACTTATTAATTGATTAAATAATTAGTTTATTTGAAATTTCTATTAATTTAATATTTTTTAAATTAATAGAATCTCGTGATTCTCTCTTACTCCCTCAAGGAATGGAAGTTATAAATATGCATAAGAAAAAAAGTTTTCTTAACTAAAAATCAAGCCAATGCTTTTGCTCTCTACAAAATAGTTTTTCTCTAAACTCTTTATCATCCCAATCAATTCCCACAAACTAATTTCATCATAGAGGATAGGAAGGTCTTCGACTGGTGGTATTTCAATTTTGAGTTTTTGTAGATTCTGAGGCGTCAAACTACATAAGTTTTACACTATTTGTATCTTTTTTAAAAGCATGCTTAACCTTTAATATATAATAAGAAAATTAGTTTTTATATTATTTTGCCGATGTATTGGCATTTTGGGATTCCCAAATTAAATTGAGGAATGGTTTTGTAAAATCTTACGTTGCCAAGGGCTTTTATCCCTTCAGTTTGATCTCAATTTCCTCGTGTTTTTCCTGAAATTTGTCTCAAAATTTAATTGAAAGAGTGTGATTTGTAAGTGTGAAGATAGCCCACTAAATTGTTCTTAATTTTCTTTTCTTGGCCTACTGTATTATGGCGCAATACATATTTTAGAAACAATTTGTAATGAGGAATTATACGATGTGCGTGTGTAGGTAAAAGTTTTTAGTCTCAGCTTCTCTTTATATATTTGAGATTTGTAGAATACCAAGAATATCAATTGAAGCTAGAGTTTTCTCTTGCCAAATTCTATTCTTCTCCAATCTTCTTCTATTTCTTATCTTGGTATCATAGCAATGAGAGTCTAATTGACCTATCCCATCTAAATAATTTTTTTCTTCTTCATCTATCCATTCGGCAAGCATCTGCACAAAACCCACCCCAAACAAAAATCTTCTTCATCGATTAAAGTCTGCACAAAACCCACCCTAAGCAAAAATCCTCTACACCGATTGAAGTCTGCAAAAAACCCACCCCAGCCGAAATACCCATCCCATCAATCATCAATTTAGTAAAAAATGGTCACCATCAACAGTCCATGAAAATTTCAAACCCATTTCATATCCTTCTGTCAAAAATCAAAATCAGCAGCCTCTCTGTTTTCTTTTTTATCCATGGTAAGATTTTCTTAGATATTCTTTTACTAAGCATCGACTCCAAGATTAAAATCCATCACAAAAATGAGTTCTAACTCATCCCTTCTTAGTGTTGAGAACATTAAAGCATCTTCACCAATTAATCAAGTATTTAGATCAAGCAACAAAATATCACTCATGAAGCTCAACGATGATAACTTCCTCCTATGAAAGTTCCAAATCCTCATAGCATTGGAAGCTTATGGTCTTGAAAGCTTTCTTGAACCTAAATCAGAACCACCATCGAAATTTATCACATCTACTGGAAGCTCATGAGTATCTACTGCAAGAACACCAAATCCTGAATATAAGGTATGAAAACGTTAAAATCGACTCATCTTCTCATGGTTTCTGGGATCCATGAGTGAAGAAATACTAAATCAGATGCTTCATTGCACATCTACAAAAGAAATTTGGGAAACTCTTCAAGGTATTTTCTCTTCTCGTTTCTTAAATCAAGCAATGCAGTTCAAAAACAAACTCCACAATATAAGAAAAGGATCCATGTCATTAAAAGAGAATTTTCTCAAAATACAGTAGTGTGTTGATGGCTTAGCTTCAATTAACAAACCAATTTCATCTAATGATCATATATTGTACATATTGGCTGGTTTAGGATCTGATTATCAATCGATGATATCTGTTATTTTCACCAGAAATGACTCTCCTTCTATGCAAGAGGTTATGTCTTTGTTGCTAATTCAAGAATCTCAAAATGAAACCAAAATAATTAGTGAGACTACTCTACCTTTTGCTAATACTGTCTCTCAAACAACGAAAAAAGAAGCAGAATTTTCAACAAGGAACAGTCAAAATAACCACATCTCAAATCACAACAATAACTCCTACAATCATAGAGGTGGCCGTGGAAATGGAAAATCAAATAGAGAAAGAGGGAACCGTAATAAACCACAGTGCCAAATCTATATAAAGTTTGGACACAGTTCTGATCTTTGCTTTTTTCGATATGCCCTGAGATCAAATTCATTAGGTTATTCACCGAACTCCCATAATATTCATATACTAATATGAATAATCATCCACAGATGTCTAGTAACGACCCAACTCTTTATACTAAGTTGAGGTTATTACTCAAAAGACCAATAGTAAAAGTCACTTTCTTTAAGAAAGGAAAACTAAAATTTTAACGAAATTGTTATTAAATAAATATTTGAAAGACATAAAAGTTGTAACTTTAGTAAAATACTGTGAAAACATGACCCGTGCGAGTAACAATTTTTTTATAAATAAAATAAACTTAAATAAATATGTCTAAAAAAATACTGAAAAAGTGATACATAAACGCGGAAGCAGAACTATGTCCCCTTATGACATGTCACAGATCTTTTCTATCGTTCACTAGCTTTCCAGCTCCTTTACCTTTTTCTTAAAATATTAAATATAGAGAATGAGTATGTAAAATATAGCCAATAAGGGACCCAACACTAGTCCCTGTTAGGTGTCTATTAACTTCTCATTAAGATTCCATGAGGAGGTACCTAAAACACTCATATATTGGTGACCCGAAGAAACACCTATGATATCGGGATCACTACACACACTATCTAGTGATCCCGAAGGAACACTCTCATCTATTGGTGACCTGAAGGAACACCTATGATATCGGGTTGTAGTGATCTCGTCGGACCACTCATAAACATAAACATGACAAACTAGTGGTCTCGTTGAACTCACACAATCATAAATCTCTGAAAAAGTGGTGATCCCGAGGGACACTCATATGGGTACAATCTTAATAGACAAAGTTAATAGAACACTCATCCATAGCATGCAACATTATCATAAACATCATAAACATGATATGAATAGTAATCATAACGTCCTTAATCATGTGATTAATTTGTCATGTATCATAAACATGCATGAATATTAATCATAACGTCCTTAATCATGTGATTAATATATCATGCATCATAAACAGGACATAGATATTAATCATAACGTCCTTAATCATGTGATTAATATATCATGCATTATAAACATATCAGTCATCCATTGTCATCAATATCAATCATTATTAGTCTATCATCATTACATATCTTAGCTACATTAATGCATAATGAAAAATACATGCAAGCTCTTAATTTTAAGTTCGAAGGTCTAGTATTAGAATCTCTTACCTGAGAGATTAGCTAACAAATAATCCTTAGTAAAAATTCTCCATTCAAATTGATCTCAAAATTGAGGTTGAAACCAATTCAACCTTGATAGGAAAAATCATCATTTAAATATTCAAGATTTTCCAAAGGGACCTTTCAAAGGCAATAAACCAAAATTAATTCCAACAATAACTTAATTTAGAGTTTCAATTAATTAACTTTTAATGGATATTAAAATTTCACAATAAAAATACAAAACACTCACCTAAGTCACCAATCATAACCAAAACTGGTGAGGCAGCAGCAAGGGTTTATCTTATTGATGGAGACAAATAATCTGTTCTTTTTCTTTTTCCTTTTCCTTTTCTTTTCAATTTAAGCATTTCAATGCTATTTATAAATCCAAACAATAATATTTATCATTATTATTTCCTTTTCATTTTATGATATATACATATATATAATTTCAATATATTTATTCTTATTATCTTTCTTTAATAAATTCCTTAAATGCACAAAATCTTAGACATTTATAACCAATAATAAGAATACTTCTTTGTTATTGTTATTGTTATCGTTATCGTTATCGTTAGTTATTGTTAGTGTTATCGTTAGTTATTGTTATTGTTATTGTTATTCTCTCACCAAAATATATAATAAAAACATATATTTATTTAAACAATTATTCTAACTCTTAAATAAATCCATCATTTTTTTATCGTCCAATAAAATCAACCATCTCTCTCCTCATTAGTTATTTTATTTTTCAACAATTATAATTATATTTCATCATATAATTAACTTTACTTTTTTCAACTAAATAAAATTCATATTCTATTTTCATAATTAAATCTTGCATTAAATCAACTTTGTGGAATTTTAAGAAATAGCAAATTTTACAAAATATTTACAACCTATAACAAATTTTATCACTGATAGTCATTGATATGATATAGTGATATAATATTATCAGTGATAGAATCCAAAATTTTGATATAGTTTGTAAATATTTTAATTTTTTTTTTAAAATGTTCCATCAACTTTATCTTCACAAAATAATTATATTTTCCAAAAATTAAATCTTCTCTCTCTTCATTAAATCTCATCAAATCCAATCAACCTTATTTTTTTACCAAAATAATTATACTTTTACAAATAATTATATTTTTTCAAAATATAATTGTTTTCTTATTATTTTCATTTTCTTTCTAAATAAATATCCTCAATTATATTCTCACAAATAATTTATTTGTCTTCTCTACAAAATACAATATCTGTCTCTTAAATAATTGTATTTTAATAAATATAATGATCTTTTCATTTTTCATAATAATTATCCATATATATATATATATATATATATATATAATCATTTAATCTTCAACACAACTTTCACTATTCAATTTAATAAATAACATCCAAATTATTTAATAAATTTAAATTTCCATAAAACCAAATAATTTACACAACTTTACTTAAACCTCAAATCATATAATTAAATCAAATTCTCAACAAATACCACAAATTCAAATCCTCGAATTAATTAAATATTCATCAAACAAATATCTAATTAATACCAATATCCACAAAATCAAATAACCTTCAAAATAAATGCCCAACAAATTAAACAAAACTAAGACAATTAACTCCAAAAATCATCTTAATTTTTTTGGGCGTTACATGTCTGCTATGGTGGCTTTCTCAATCTGAATATTGACAACAATTGGTATCCTGATTCAGGAGCTATAAACCATCTAACTTATAACTTGAGCAACCTATCTACTGGATCTGAGTACGGGGGAGGAAATCAGATCTACACAGCAAATGGGTCAGATTTGTCAATTACTCATTATGGTTCCTTGTCATTTAACTCCTTTATATTACCATCCAAATCATTTACACTAAATAACTTACTTGATGTTCAATCCATTCCCAAAACCTTAATCAATGTCTCAAAATTTATCAAGGATAATCATATTTTCTTTGAATTTTATCCTACTTTGTGTTATGTGAAGAATCGAGATACTAGCAAAGTATTTCTCTAAGGACTCCTCAATGATGGGCTCTACAAATTTACCATCCAACCATCACATAAAAGACTTTTCCATTCTGAACATAACACCAAGTATGTTTTAAATACAATTGTACCTAAATTCAATACTCACTTGCTTGATCTATGGCATAAAAGACTAGGTCATCCTCATTTATCTACTGTTAAAGCTGTCTTGAAATATATTGACTGTTCTTCTGGCATTATAAATAAAATGAACTTTTGTGAAGCATGTGCATCAGGAAAACATCATGTCCTTCCTTTCTCCCATTTCTTTACTAATGTACACATTCTTTACAACTTATTACTTGTGATTTATGGGGTTCTGCATTTAATGTATCTCATAATGCTTTTAGATACTACATAAGTTTTGTTGATGTATATAGTAGATACACCTGGATATATTTTTTACATTTCAAGCCTAATGCCTTTCTAGCTTTTCAAAAATTCAAAACCCGTGTTGAAAAATCCCTTGGTCAATTAATTAAAAGTCTGCAAACTGATGGTGGTACTGAATTTAAATCATTCAAACCTTTTCTTGATCAAAATGACATTGAACATAGAACCACATGTCCTTACACTTCAAAGTAGAATGGCATAGTTGGGAGAAAACATAGGCATATCATGGAAATGGGCCTTACCTTATTATCTCTAGCCATTTTACCTTTACCATTATGGGATGAAGCCATTTCCACTAGTGTCTACTTCATAAATCGTTCGTCAACCCCAGTCCTTTATAACATAAGCCCGTTGGATAAGTTATTTGGATGGAAACCTAACTTCCCTTCACTTAGAATCTTTGGTTGCAAATGTTATCCCTACTTTTGACTCTATCAATCCCATAAACTGTCTCTCCGATCCACACTATGTACTTTCCTAGGATATAGTACCTCACATAAAGGGTACAAATGCCTAGCCTTATGTGGTCGTATTTTCATTTTTAGACATGTATTATTTGATGAAAATTCATTTCCATATACATCATTTTCATCCCATTCTAGCATATCTAAATCCGAAAATATTCCATCTCCACCACTTCACTTAATAACTCAATCACCCCTTATGAACCATAATGAGGATTGACAACACACTAACACAATTTTCGACACTGATCATCTAAAGCCTACTATTGTGTATCCTTTAGAGATAGATATGAAGGGATAACAGTCATTGACAAAATAATATAGAAACAGAGTCATTGACAAAGCCTACTATTTCGAAAGATTTTTACAAAATCATTCCTCAATTTAATTTGGGAATCTCAAAATACCAATACATTGGTAAAATAATATAGAAACAAATTTTCTTATTAAGACTTAAAGGCTAAGCATGTTTTCTAATTATAGATTAAAGAAAGAAAAACTTACTACTTTGACGTCTTTGAATCTACAAAATAAATCTCCAAATTGAGACATCACCCGTCGGATACCTTCTTATCTTTGGAATGAGATTCGTTTGTGGGAACCATTGGGATGAAAAAAACTTTAGAGATTTTTTAGAGAAACTCTTTTTCAGAAAAACAAAATTATTAGTTGAAGAAAAACTATTTTCTTTTGTGTATTTATAACCCTCTTTTCTTCATGGAGTAGAGGAAAGGAGTGAATTCTATCTTTTGTGATTATGTTTTCAGCTTCCCACTCGGTTTTGTTCCTAAAATGATAAGCATATTGAGTCGACAATCTGATCACTCTCACCCGTACAAATCAAAGGACAATCCCTCGAGAACATTAATTCTTTAAGTTGATCTCGAACATTGATCCCTGTATGTCTTTACATACGGTTTAAGACTCATCCAACAACTTAAGATGTTAGTTTATTGGATTTTGGTTATTAAGAAAAAACTAATAATATAATCAATAATATTTATTATAATATAACACCTTATTAATAACAGTCAATGGTTTATAACTAGAATCTACGAGTTTTAGGACATAAATCCCAACAAAGTACTCAAGAGAGCTCTCGGGATGATGACAGCAGAGAAGGTATTACACAATCTCCAAGTCCTATGCAATCACAACATCAGACTGATTCTGGTATGAACACCCAACCTCAATCTACATCTATTCATCCCACGATCACATGGAGTAAGCGTGGTATTTTCAAACCAAAAGTATTTTTTATTGATTATACTCAAACTGAACCTTGTAACGCTAAGGAAGCTTTTAAATATCCTCATTGGAAAATGGCTATGGAAGAAGAGTTTGAAACCTTATAGAAAAATGATACTTTGAAACTTACTCCACAAAACCCTAATAAAAAAATTGTTGGTTCAAATAGATTTTTAAGAGAAAAAGGAATTCAGATGGGTTTATTGCTAGATATAAAGCACGCTTATTTGCTAAAGGGTTTCATCAAACACCTAATATTGATTATAGTGAAACCTTTAGTCCCGTTGTGAAGCCTGTAACTATTTGCATGCTCTTAACTATAACAATCATGAAAGGATGGAGTATACGTCAATTAGATGTTAATAATGCTTTTCTTCATGACATTTTTGATGAAAATGTCCACATGGAACAACCATTTGGTTTTGAAGTTAAAAGCACTTATCCTATGATTTATCATTTAAAAAAGGCGTTTTATGGTCTTAAACAAGCCCCTCGAGCATGGTCTTAAAAGTTAAGCTCAAGTTTACATTCACTTGGTTTTAGAACTTCCAAGGCTAATACATCTTTATTAATACATGTTACTCCTACATTCTACTGCAATGTCTTGATTTATGCTGATGATTTGATTATAATTGGTAGTTGTGAGAAAGATTTGAATTTCTTAATTCATTCTTTAAACAGTCAATTCGCACTTAAGGATTTGGAAAAGTTGAGCTACTTTCTTGGAGTTGAGGTTTCATATCCAGCTAGTAGAGATTTGTTTTTATCTCAATCAAAATATATTACTGATCTGTTACAGAGAACAAAAATGCTGGAAGCTAAACCTATCTCTACACCTATGGTAAGTGGCCCTTTACTTTTTGCCTTTCAAGGGGAACCATTTCATGATGTGCATCTATCTAGAAGCGTTGTTAGTGCATTATAGTATGCCACACTTAATCATCATGAGATATCATATAGTGTTAATAAAGCTTGTCAATTTATGCATGCCCAAAAAATACACATTGTCAGCTTGTGAAAAGAATTCTAAGATATCTTAAAGGTGTATTATATCATGGTTTATGGCTTAGTAATTCTGATAATCCATCTTTAGTTGGATTTGCTCATGTGGATTGAGCGTCTGATCTATACGATATAAATTTTACATCTAGTTTCTGTGCCTATTTTGGAAATAACTTAGTGTCTTGGGGTTCCAAGAAACAGTCTATCATTTTCAGGTCTAGTACTACTAAAGCTGAATATCATTACTTTGCTCTTTTCGAAACCAAACTGATAAGGATTTGTTTGCTCTTGAATGACTTATACATTAATCTGCGGAAAATTACATTAGATGACAAAAACATTTAGAAAAAAACAGCTCATGACACTTATTTTTTGCATATTGCGAATATGAAAAAATTAGTGATATCAAACGA
>JBBPDI010068255.1:0-17927 GCA_037974545.1 Cucumis variabilis
TTTAATTACCTCAAATATAATCCCTGGATGTTTGTTGGATACACCATTTATGACTAGTCCAACTAGCCCGCCATTCATAACAAAGCTTATAGGGAAATACCATTGAACACTAGATGATGAGTACTCAAATCCACTTAATATTAGGTAAATACTTGAATATATTTGTAGGAAATGTTGCTGCATTTTGAAGGATAAGCAATCTAGGATTTTCCATGTTCCTAAATGCTTCTGCTTCAACAATCAGTGGACGATTGATGCGCAAGTCTAGCTTTATGGCTTTAACTTTATGAGTTCCCTACAAAGTTAAATATGAAGTCATTTTAACATTATTGTTAACAAATAACCAGTTGACCCACATTTTTTTTATCAGTGTCTTTGGAAATAAGTAAACGAAAATAATTTACATAAGGTTACTCACTGATTTTTCTATCAACATCTTGACAACTTCTTTTGCCACCCACAGCCTACTCCTTTTTTCTGGCTTAGAATATTTACGACATACAATCGCCTGACCCATTTGTTGAATTAAATCATGCATTTGTATTTTGCCATCTTCAACCGTAACAAGAGAAAGATCCATGAGAATTATAATTCTTGATTCTAGATAAGGATCACATGCCTTTAACACATTCTTACTGTAGCTAACATCCTCTCCCACAAAAAAACAACAAATATCAAGGAAAATTTCCTTTACTGGGGAGTTTTCTTGAAGCCTCTTAAAACTTATCTGGAAAACAGCTTCAATACCTGGTTTGGGGAAGTTTTTAAGTTCATCTAATTTGCTTTTCCATATTATTTGATCTCTCTTACAAAGGAGAGAACCCAAAATAACAAGAGCTAGAGGAAGACCGTTGCAATAACTTACTAGTTCTGAAAATTCTGAATAATCCCTTGATGGATGATTTTGCTTAAAAGCATGCCAACAAAAAAACTCAAGAGATTTGTCATAATCCAACAATTGAATAGGATATATTCTATCAAATGAATATTTTTCAAGTAAATGTCTATCTCTTGTTGTCACAATGATTTTGCAACCTCGATCGAACCAATCACGTCCACCTACCAATGCATCTATTTGATCGTCCTTATCCACGTCATCCACAACTATAAGAACTTTCCTTGAGCACAATCGATCCTTTATGATATTCATGTTGGAAATGTAATAGGCCCTCAGAATACAAATCAAAAAACAAGAGCAGAAGATTGTTCTCTTATTCACACAATTGAGAAGAAAGAAATTTGAATAATATTTTTTAAACTTGAATATCTTACTTTTTTTCTTATATTCAAATGAGAAATCTTACACATATTTATACTAGGAGAAAAGCAAACTAAAAGTCATCAATAATAAATATCAATACATGTGACTCTTCATATATCAATGTATTTAGTAATTAACTATTCCATGTATCTCAACTATTCATGCATATTTAATAATGCAAGTTCATGTATTAAGTATAGATTAATTTAATTTCAACAATTCATTCCTTTGTCCACATTGTCAACCTTCAAGTTATTATCCTTAAAGATCTCATTGAGTAATTTTTCTTGCAGTTGAACTAGGCCGTTGAATTGCTCTGAAGCTTCTCTAACATTTGAAAGAAAGCAACAAACTTCAAATTGATAAGTGATTTTGTTGTATAAAGCTTTGGCCAAAGTTGTCTTACCAATGCCTCCCATCCCATGTATCCCCACCATGTTAACACCATTATCTGACACACCATGGGAGGCTAATTCCTTAATAGCATTAAGTTGAGAATCGATCCAACGGGATGCTTGGCTACATTTAGTAATTGTGTTTCTTTTAATATAGACACCTTCTTAACAAGGTCTTGGATAAGATGAGCTTCATTATTCTTCCTGTCATCGTTTGATTACACATCATACACAGACACATGGTGATGAAAAATAAATTAAGAAATAGGAAATAAATATAGAAAAATTGCATCAAATGACAAAACATTTAGAAAAAAACAACTCATGACACCTATTTTTTTATATATTGTAAATATGACAAAATCATTGATATCAGACCGCTATCAGAAGGTAATCATAGGCCTATCGAAGGGCTATCAGACGATAATCATAGAGTTATAGACTTTTAAATTTGCTAATTTTGCAATTTAGAAAATGTAGTAACATGAACCTTATTATCGTTAATTTTTTTTTTGCTATTTTTGGAGGGGCCCCATATAGTAATTTGTATTGACCAAAGAAAAATGTTTTTAAAAATGTCATTTTTTTAATTTAAAGTCTTGTGATAAAAGGAAAATTGCAAATATACCATATTGTTTTAGAATTTTGTAAATATGGAAAAATTCTCACTTTTTAAAATATTCTCTATCTTAAATTTGTTATTATTATCAAACGACCCTTCAATAATTGATTTTTTTTCCTCTTAATTTTAGTGTCTTAATCATCTCTTATTTCTTCTTCCACTTTTTAAGGCCTTAATCATCATTTCTTATACGTGAAAAATGATTTATTTTTCCTATCTTGCTTTAAGGATATCAATGATACATTAATTACAATATGAAATATAATGGTTGTTGATCGAAGTAATTTAATTTCGTTTGTGATTTTTTTTTCTAGCTACTTTCTTCAATGTGTATTTTGAGTTGAATCTAATTTCAAATGATTTTCTTTTATTTTTTTTACATTGGTTTTGTTTTAATTTTACTTTGTATCAGTTTTCTATATCAGTGTTGTATTGTGTACTTATATTATATATATTAAATGGTTGATATACTTATTACGTGATTTTCATTTTTTAAAAAAATTTTATACAATTTATTACAGTACTATTAAGTATATATGAATGATCTAACTCAGTGTATCATTATCAAGTATATCAATAATATATTATTAAAGCATATCAGCATGTAAGTAAAGTGAATCATTATCAAGTATATGAATCAAGTTTACAAGTGTATATCAATGATGTATCAAGTGTATAAGTATGACTTCAAGCATATTAAATGTATTTAACTAATCAAGTGTATTAGTGAAGAATACTAAGTGTATTTGCAGTACATTGAGTGTACCAAACATATCACATGCATCACACATATCAAATTTGTTGAGTGTACCACTGAAGCATGACAAGTTTATTAACAGTACATCAAGTGTGTCAAACTTATCAGTGAAGTTTTAAGTGTATCAAGGCCTAAAGGATATCAAAATGTATAAAGAAAAATGAAGTGTAACAAAGAGTATTAAGGTGTTTCAGGTGTATCAAATGGTATCGAATTTGTCAAAGAGTATTGTGGTTGAATCGAGTGTATCAAGGTCCAAAAGTTATCAAGAAGTATAAATGTATATTAAATGTATCAAAGAGTATTATATGTATCAAAAGATATTAAGTGTATCAAACGTGTATCAGTAACAAGGCCATTTATGACATGTTACATCTTTTATATTAAATGTATCCCCCACGAATCGTTTGGGGATCGATTCGTGGCCCGATTGAGCTGAAATTTTGACAGTGTATTCTTGGCACAAGGGAGTTCATTCTAAACGGTGGAGATTTCGTCTGCGGTAGGATTCTAGTGGATAGTTGGCTACCACATATTGTAAAATCTTTCTATTTTTCTTCATTGTTATTGGTCGTTTATGTTGCCAGGATTATTATTCTTGACATATTTGTCATAGTTGGTACTAGGGAGAACTTTGTTGTACCCTATTAAAGATTATAGTGAAGATTTTAGCTTCGGTTCATGGTTTTTTACTCCTCACGTTGAGGGAGTTTTCCACGTTAAATTTGTTGTGACAATACTTTGATTATTATTGTTATTATTGTTGATTAGTATTCTAACAGATTCACACAAAGAGAAATTGCTTCCCAACAAATCGAGCTTCTTCAAGGAAGCGCATTACGCATTAGATAAAGTTTCGAGGAAATCAGAATTTGATATGTTGCAATTTTCAAGATTCAATTTAATCAGCTTGGAACATAGGTTATCTCTTGGGAAAATAGGCCCATGAAGATGAAGTTCAATAAGACTTTTTGAAATAACTGTGAGAATGACAAAATTTAGTATAACAACTTACAAATATTAAGAATTTAGACAAAATTGGTGGTTACATAATTTTTTTAATTTTTTTTACCCGTTTATACCTTTTTATGTAGGATAATACGTGTTTTAGAGATACAACGTATTTGCATGCAAATAATGAGGCCAAATATCACACAGTCACAAAGATATAGTGTATTTGCAAACTACAATGAATTTTGAAAAATATTAACTATGATATTTTCGGGATTGACAAGATTTTCCCAATATTCCCTAAATATATACTTATAATTCATAACAAATTTTCAAATTTTTAGTATTTAAATCAAATTAATTAACATTTATTTATTTAATTCATAAAACTTATGTTTAATAAAGATTTTCCCTAAAAAATTGTAAAATATTTTCAATCGTTCCTTATTCATGAGATTTCATAATATTTAAAATTCAAATATTATGAAATCTAATCCCTAAAATAATGGCAATCACTAATTCAATATTTTCATATGATTTATATTTTAAATTATTTAAAAAAATATTAGATAATATATAGTACGTATGGTTAATAAAAAAATGGTAATGAGAATTTCAACCATTCCCAAGTAATTATATTTCATAATATTTTGATTTCAAATATTACATCATATCTCTAAAATAATGGAAAACATAAATTATTATTTATATTTCAAGTTATTTTAAAAAAATTATTAGATAATATATATAACGTATGGTTAATAATAATTTTAGGGGTGTAAGTGGGCTGGGTCGGGTCGGTTTTCCTTCAAACCTAACCCGATATGTATGAAATGGTACGGGTAGAGCCCGACCAGACCCAACTTTAAGTCGGGTCAAGATCGATCAGGTCGGGTTTTTATCTTCTTTTTGTCCATTTTAATTTCTTCTTTCTTCCTTTTCGTTTCTTCTTTTACTTCTTTCCCTCTCATTCTTCTCAACGCCCTCTCACATTTTTCTCTTATTCACTCACTTCTTCTTCTTTTTCTTCTTTCTCATCATCATCTCCTTCCTTCTTCACCTTTTTTCACAATCAATCACACACAAACCTAAACCTTCTTTCTGTTTTTTTTCCAGGTTAGTTTGCTTGCTTTCTATGTGAATTTTCTCTTTTCTTCTCTTATCACCATACCATTGGAATATTATATTTGGATGATAATCTCTCTACCCATTTTTTGATCTCCCTGATTTGGCTGGTTAACTCCATAATTCTTCTCTAATTGTTTTTTTATAACTGGAATACAATTCAACCAAGTTTTGTTAGTATTATTGGAAATGGTATAAAAACATTGCAATTATTGGAGTTTTGGTAAAGCAATGAGGTCTAATCTGTGAGTGATTTTAGTTTGTGAGTGTTAAAGTGGATTTCGAATTCCATGAGGCTCTATCATGGAAAGCCCATTGAACAAAGCTGAAAACCTAATTCAGAAAACCTTAATTCAGTGATTCAATCTGAAACCCCCAAACCCCAATTCAGAAAACCTCCAAAACAAACATAATAGAAAACAAACATAATCAAACATAAAAAAAGAGGTGGGAATTTACCTGCGGTTTTGATCCCACGTGAGGAAGAAAGAGGATCGGAGATTAGGCTTGAAAGGAACAAACCCACGTGAAGAAAGCAGGGAACGAAACCATGACGAACGAAGACGAGGAATGGTCGGTGAAGACTTTTCTTCCTCTTTTCAGACCAACGTGAACAGAAGATGGAAGACGGAACCGACGACCAAAAATGCTCGTGTAGATGAAAAATGGCGAACTAAGAAGGAAGACCCATGACGAATGGAGAATGGCCGACAATGGAGAATTGCAAACTCGTGTAGATGGAGGAAGAAGAACGAAGGAGGAAGACCCACGACGAACAGAGAATGGCCAGCAAAGGAGAATGGAAACTCGTGTAGATGGAGGAAGACCAAAGACGAATAAAGGAGGAAGAGAATGAATGGCGAACGAATGAGTTTAATTTCAATTTTATGTTTTCTA
This sequence comes from Cucumis variabilis, assembly GCA_037974545.1. Taxonomy (NCBI): domain Eukaryota; kingdom Viridiplantae; phylum Streptophyta; class Magnoliopsida; order Cucurbitales; family Cucurbitaceae; genus Cucumis; species Cucumis variabilis. Next base: position 6,009 of record JBBPDI010068255.1, read on the forward strand.
CTTTTTAACCTAAATGTTTTACATTTGAACTGAACCGACCCAGTTCAATTCGGTTCGGTTCGATAATATTACGGTTGAAGTCCAATCCAACCCAAACCAAACCGAATCGGTTTGGTTTGGTTCTTCGGTTCAAATTGGGTTTTTTCACTCCTAAATAATTTGACAATAAAGTTTTATCATTCTTTCAATCGTGCTAATTATGATTACACTTTTTTTGTTGATTTTTATTAAAAAAATATTAATTTATTGTGCCTCTTGTATCAAATAATTATTTTTTCACTTTGTGTTTTTTTAATTATATTAATATTAATATTTATTTTAATTAGATGTTTTATTTTGTATGTGATTTTTTATTTTCAATCATTCTTGCTATGCATCTCTAAATCAAGAAGTATAATACGTGTTTTACAGGTACTGTGTATTTGCATGATACAATTAATGAAACCAAATATCATACAGTCATAAGTATTTGCAAAGTACATTAGTTTTGAAAAATATTAACTAATTTATGATATTTTAGGGATTGCCAAGATTTTTTCAATATCTCCTGAATATATGCCTATAATTCATAACCAATTTTTAAATTTTTAGTATTTAAATCAAATTAATTAACCTTTATTTATTTAATTCATAAAACTTATGTTTAATAAATATTTCCCCTAAAAAATTGCTAAAATATTTTCAACCATTCCTCAATCTAATCCCTAAAATAATGGCAATCATTAATTTGAATTTGAATTTTTTATATTTTAAATTTTTTTTTATATTTTATTATATATAAAATTTTCAAATTTGTTATATTTTAAAAAAGGAGAATTTTTAAAAATAGCAAAATAAATTAGGGGCATTTTTAAAATGAAAAATTAATTAAAATATTTATAAATTGTAGCAAAATTTTGGATTTTATCAATGATAGTCTTCAATCACTATAGCATATCAATGACTATCAGTGATAGAATTTATTATAGGTTGTAAATACTTTGTAAATTTTGCTACTTTTTAAAATTTTCTAATAAATTAAAATATTTACAAACTATACCAAAATTTTGGATTCTATCAATGATAATCTTCTATCACTAGCATATCAATGACTATTAATGATAGAATTCTCTATAAGTTGTAAATATTTTGTAAAATTTGCTATTTTAAAAATTTTTATTTAAAATACTTATTAACAATTTATTAAATAATACACAATATATATTTTTAATAACATTTTGAATTTGAATTTTAATATATATTTTTAATAACAATTTGAATTTAAAATTTAAAATTTAATTATGCCTCAATGACATTTTTACGATTATTTAAATCTTCTTTTTTAGGTTTTATTAGACACAAGAAAAGGAGATTGAGAGATGGGGGGAGCCGACAAGAGACAAAGACAATGAAAGAGAATTTTTTTTTCTTGCAAACAAGAGCGGAGATAAGCTCAAATGAATCTCGAATGTATGAAGAACTTGAAGAACTCACTGATTTGAGTGGACGAACTCACTGATGCGTATCTTGCTAAGATGTATATATAAGTTTAAAATTCTATGGTATAATTTCATGATTTTATCTTTATTATAATATCAACAATGCTCCCCTTTTGAATTCTTTAATGAATTGATGGTTTCAAATGGTTTTCAAATGTTCTTTAGGGTTTCAAATGAAAGAAGGAAGTAAGCGGCCGAAGTTCAAGAAAACAATGATCACTTGTAGAAAATTTTGAAGGCATGAGGTAGAGCTTCCCATTTATGACAACTTTTCTATTCTTTATGTTTTTTGGGGGAGATTTTTATGTAGTATATGTGTTATTTTAATTAAAGAGTATTTTAGATTTAGGTGAACAATTATATTTTACATGTTGGATACGGGCATTTGAAGAATTGTTTAATTTATTTATTTTTCTAATTTTTATGTTTTGTTGTCTTAACAATATAAAAGTATTTTTAGGAAAACAGATCGTTTGCTATTCTTCTTGAGAGCCCATTAAGTTTGTGCAATTCATTGCGGTTTAAATTCTTAAGCCCAATAAGAAACCCAATTGATGAAGGCAACATTCTTATGGCTGTACTCTTCAAATTCATCTCCCCTAAAGATTAATGTAAGCATATTTAAGAGGTAGATACATAATTCTGTTATAGGTAGGAAGCTTCCTTTATAGCCTTTATCCTTGAATACAAATATATATGTGTGTATATATAGTGAGCAATTGCTTTAGACAAAATATATTTATATATTTGCAACCGTGATCTTTCAATTTTTTTATTGTGTATTTATAGTAAAATTCACCCTTTTTTTTTTTTAATCTAGGTGGGTTTATAGATTTTAGATTCACCCAATTATTGTATTTATAAAGTTTTATATTCTTTTAAAAAGCTAGGTACAAAAAAAAAAAAAAAAATTCAAAAATAAAAATTTTTACAAAATATTTATAATCTATAGCAAATTTTTTCACTGATAGTCATTGATATGTTATAGTGATAACAATGATAGAATCCAAAAAAATTTGCTAGTTTGTAAATATTTTAATTTATTTTTTTATCTGTAAAAATGTCAAAAAGAAAAAAAAAAAACTCCACTACCCTTCGTTATTAAAATTGTATTGTATAGTATTATTTTTTTTTGTTCTCTTTCTTCTTAAAAAATAATACCAAAACTTCTATTAACTCAATTCTTTCAAATTTTTTAACTACTCCATTTGATACATGATAATAACTTAAACCTAGATTTGTATTTCTTCCAGTTTTCTTTCTTTAATTCCATTTAACTTAAACAAAAAAAAATCATTATATATTTAATCAATCAACCAGATAATTATTTGGACAACAATTATATTCATTAGTAATCTATATCAATCAAATAACTATTAAGATCAAATAACAATCAGACAAGTATCAATTATTATCAAATTGAATTCAATAAAAAATCGGTACCATATAGTAATTAGATAATAATCAATATTATTGACTATTTATCATATAGTAATCATACACAATTGATATCATTAACAATTATATAACAATTGTAACAATGACATAATACTCAAATGCTTAATAATTATAAATAAAATGTATAGTCATTGGATGTAGCAATCGATTTCATTTGCAGTTAAATAACAACTAGTACTAAATTAAATAACAATGAGATGACAAATCAGTATAACTAACAATTAGTATAAGATAGCAATCAGACAATAATCAGATAAGTAACATAAAAAATTACTATGACAAAAAGAGTAATCAAATGGCAATTCTAAAGGAATTAATTGAATAACTCAAAAGGCTAACTAAATAAAAGATTAATGAGATGACAATTAAAAGGTAATCAGAGAACTTTCTTAGAAGCCGAATTAAAATTGAAAAAAAAAATCAAATGATTATAGTTGTTTGAAAATGAGAGATATTTATGACATTTTACTTTAAAAGCTCATCAGTAAATTTGGGTTGGGATGATTGAATTTGCCAATTTAAAGAAGTGATATGATCCTAATTTAGTTAATTCTTTTGCTAATGGTGCAAGCCCATACATATGAAAAAAAGGAAATAACATTACCCCGTCAAGAAAGGCAAAAGCTCTTCGTTTTTTGGCTTACATCTTCATCAACAGAAAGTGGAGGTTCCATGATCCTACAAACTCCAAAGCTACAAGCATTTACTGTGTTCAAAACTATATTTTGTCTATCGTTCTCTTTCTGCAAAATCAAACCACGAAACCAAGCTGATAAGATTTATTCTACCAATATTCAATTATATTACAATGTCAACCCAGAAGAAACTGAAAAAGGAAGCAAATAAAAAAGTAATCAACAAAATTGGGTAAAAAAGGTGTAGGATCACTCATCGAATGTTCCTTTGCTCCTCCTCGACATCAGTCACAGTATGTATGTCATGAAGTTCATCAACCATATACATACCTTGGCTTCTTATAACAACATTAGCATTTGTACACGACACTTTGATGTTGTGTGTCAATCAATATCCATGTTTAAGTATAAAAAATGCTTTTGGTCTAGATCTTACAATACAAGAAATTGAAGATATTCCGATGCTTTCTTAAGCGTCAGGATATACGGTGTTGGGAGATAGGATCTCCTCCGACACCGTCAATTGAGCGTCGATGGACTCACTCATCATTGACGTTTCATGTAAAACATCAGGCATTGTGAGAGAATAACCACACAACTCCCAACGTGTACATGCAAGGTGTCAGGAAAAAGAAAACAATTAAACAATTATTGTGTTTTACCTGACGCCATGCATATGTAAGGCTCAAATCGTGAGTTACCTTATGCGATAAGAAGCACTACGTAATAAAGGGATTATACAAAGAACTCTCACCACGAGAGGGGCTTACGACACATAAGAAAGTTGATGGATGATTTGAGATAAGATAAGAAAATGAAAGAGACACGTGGCGCTCTGGAATTGGACCTCTCCTTGCCGTCAGTAATAATAATCATTATGGTATGGGGAACCCCCATCAGAATAAGGCTATAAATAGAGGAAATCACAGCCATTTATGATTAATCTTACCATAAGCTTCCAAAGGAAAAAGGATTAGAGAAGTTCTAAAGTCCTTGAAGACCTAAAACCAACCAAAATTCGACAAGAGCCTGTAAGCTAGTACAAAGGAGAACTTCGAGCAAAAAGGGACAAACGCAGAAGCTAGCTGTTGTGATAATGAGTGGTTATTTTTATTAAAAGACTTCTAAATTTGTTGAATGAATCCTCAAATGGACATCTATGAAAAATTTGTTTATATGTTTTGTTTCTTTTACGTTTCTCCCAATTTCAAAATACACTAATTTATACATGGATTGGACTTAGTATGTGTTAAAATGAAATAATCATATCACCCACAGGGAATGATGGCTAAATAATATAATAGATGTATGTAGAGAGTAGCCTTTGGATAGAACATCTTGTAAATGATTTCCTTGAGAGAATAGGTATGAGGAGTATTCCTTTTGAACCTTAGGATTATGTGCATATAATGTATGTGTATATCTAAACATATTGCAATGTCTTTATTGTTATTTGGAAAGAAGGAGCGAATGAGCCCTAAAGAGTGCATGAAACTCTTTAAGAAATTATTTAAAATAACTAATGTACTCTATGACATATGATACTTTACTCATGTTGTGTCATCTGGAATAGAATGTCTCATTCATATTGTGTGATCTTGAATGGGATGCCTCATACTTGCTGCGTGAACTAGTATAGGATGCTCTTTGCCTACTGTGTGATCTGGCAATGGAAGACCCACTACGGATAGTAAAATTTACAAGATTTGCTAATGGCGTTGAGTTTACTCCGCATGATTGCAACTTGTCAAAAGAGTGTGGTAAACGCTTGAGCCAAGGTAAGGGTACAATACATAATTAATTTTGCGAGAAGTATTCCGCGAACTAGCCTTGTAGTAGATGGAAGAACACTCGACGTGAGACAACTTGTATTAACAAATATGAAATGTTTATGATTTAAGCCACATGATTTTATGTTGTCTCAACCTGAATATTGCCTATCTTAAATGATTTATTTGTAATGGAGAAAAAGACCACACTCACTAGATATTTAGTGTAACCTTTTCCTCTCATAATTCTTGTAATCCCCCCAAGTAGCAAATGACATCCAACATTGAACTTGCTATCTTGATCACCTACCGTGCATCCTTGATCGCATCGTTTTGGTGTGTTCATTGTTACCTCGCATATAGTATAGAAGCTACGCGAGGAGAGTCTAAGTGTCGTTAAGTTGTATTTTGTTCTCTTAGGAGAAACTTGTACTAAATACCATATGTTTGTTCATTTATTTTGAAAATCAATGAAATTGTCTTATTTCACTCATATTGTAACTTTGCATTTTTAAATTTTGGTTGGGTTTAATTATCTTTGCTTACTAAACCTTCAACGTTTACCTCATGGGATCTACACATTGAAGGTTTTGGCGGCATGCCTCTCCTTAGTCACAGAAAGTGACTTCGGAGTAGGACGTGACAATGCATGTACAGGTCGAGAGTTGTATGGCTATTCAAGACATGTTACTATTGGCATTGAAAATAGGTAGGACCTCACGACCCTTGCATGTTGCATCGGAAGTTCTCCTGTAAAAAACCCTTTTAGATCTGTTATTTATAGATCTCAAAAGGGGAAGCGAGATTGAGAGGGAAATAGACGAACGAACAAAGAAGCATCCATCTGTCACTCATCGTCAGTCGTCCTCATCGCTTGCCATCTCCATGCTTGTCGGTGCCTTTCGCTCGCTTTCCTCTGCCACTCGTCGTCCCCTGCTGTCTTCGCTTCGGGTAAGTTATTTATGCTTGATTTTGTTTGATTTAGGGTATGTTATTTTTTTAAGTATTTTTTATTTAGGATATGCTTGACTTTGTTTGATTTAGGAAAATGATTTTGTTGTTGTTTTTCTCTTTATTTAGGTTAGGGTTTTGATCTTCTATTTAGGTTAGGTTTTTAATTTTTTTCCTTGAATAATTTTGCCCTAAAATTAATATTGACATATTTAGATTATGAGAACTAATTGATGAGAACTAATTGATGAGTGGTAAATTGATGAATGTTGTTGTTGTTGTTGCTATCATTGTTGTATTGTTGTGATGTTGGTTTAAGTTAAGAATTAATTGCCCTGAAATCATTTTATGTAATGTTTTGCTATTGTTGTAGTGAAATGTTTGATGAATAGTGAATTGATGAATGTTGTTGTTGTTGTGTTGTTCGTTTTGTGTAATCTTTTTGTTGTGGAATATTGTTGTTGAGCTTATTGTGAGCTTAGAAATGAATTAGGCAACTAAACTTGTGTTTCAAATTTTGGCATGTTTGAAGTAGGTAGTTTTTAATTTGTTAGTAGTTTTGTTTGTTGGAAGTGTTAGCTTGCTTGTAAAGGTTGGAGTTTGTGGTGTGAGGAGAGGGGTAATGTTGCAACATATGAACCTTGGATTGAATTGTGTTGCAAACTTTTTGTAAAGTTAACAAGGTTGTAAAGATTGAGGATGACCTCGCTAAGTTGTAAAATTAGTTAGATTGTAGACTATAAAGTTAGCTAGGTTGAAAACTTTGTAAAGTTACCTTTGTTTTTTCTAACTTTCAATAATCAAACATATTTATGTTTTAGGCCTTTAATGATAAACAAGGGTTGGATCAAACATAGAAATAAATTGTTTGTTGAGTATAGAGAGGGAGTTTTCCAACTTTTAGAGATTGCAAAATTTAATGAATGAAGCATGTAATGCACTGTATAACACAGTTGTTAAGAATTTTCCTCCTTGAACTTTTTAGTTAAGTTGATACATATCAAGATTCTCAACAGTTGGAGTAACAAATCCTTTGACATGTTATAAAAACTGTTAAAAGCAGTGTTTCCAACGAATACTACTATCTCTACTTCATTCAACGAAACTAAACTAAGACTCTATGACTTAGGCGTATGATCGTTGATTAATACATATAAACAAAGAGAATCATCCAATTCATCTCCATCCACTTTGAAATTTCACATAAATCTTCTCAATCTACTTTGAAAATTACACACACAACCAAAGCAGGTATGGTTTCAATTATTTTATTGTGTTCTTGAAAGATAACACTGACTAAACTTTTCGTGGTTTGATTATTACAATATTTTGAGATCTGACTGTTCGTTACTATTAACTCTCTTTGAGTACCACTAAGTTCAAGGTTATGTAGAATTAATATTTAATAAGCATAAAATTAATGTTAACAAGGGAATTAGAAGAGCATGTTATATGATACAAACAAATAAAAATTAGATGAAAAGGAGAAACACCTGCTTTTCAAATATCATATCATCAATGTAGTTAGAACTTCTAACCAACTATTCGCAGTGCCAATGACATTCACTTATGCTAAATAGTTGGGAAGCTTTGTGATGTCTTGAAGAAACTTACACTTTCTTAATTGAAGATACTATAAGGACGTCAATTTGTGGAGCGAGGGTAGACTGTTGGAAGTGTGTGATGAACACTCTAAATAAATAATCACCAAATATAATATTTTAGAGGAAATCAAAACAAACTTATTGGAAGACTTTAACTCTTTTTGTGTGTATTCTACTTCACACTTGAATAGATTATCAATTCTATTTGTAGGATTGTCTAGATCCATAACTTCACATAACAATTAATTTTGGAAAATTGCATCAGATGAAAATGATTTTTTTAAAAAAAAATAGCTCATAGCACCTCTTATTTGCATATTGAGAATATGACAAATATAACAAGTAATTAATGATATCATATGGTTATCAAACAACTATAAGAGGGTTATCTTTTTTTAAATTTATTACTTTTGCAATTTAGAAAATGTAGTGACATGGGTCTTATTATCATAAATTGTTTTACTATTTTTACAAGTGCCCCATTAATTTTCTTACTTAATCTTGTATCAATGTGTTTTCTACGATCATGGAACACAAGATTCTTTGCTAGAACAATTGTTGACTTATTGTCTACATGAATCATAGTTGGATCATCTTGCAAAATTCCAATTGCCTTTAACAAATTTCTTAACCAAACTGCATGACAGACACATCAAGCTGCTGCAACATATTATACCTCACAAGTGGATAATGTCACAATATGTTGCTTTTTGGACTCTAAGTAAATACAATATTTCAAACAAAGAAAACATATCCACTAGTGCTCTTTCGATCATTAGTATCTCTATCCCAGTCGCTATCACAATAGCCTTCAAGCTTGAACTCTTTAAATGAAGAATAAAATAACCTAGTCAAGTGTACTCTTAAGGTAATGAAAAAATCTCTTTGCTACTTTCAAATGAGTAGTTGCAGGAGATTCCATAAATCAACTCACCAGTCCAGCACTGAAAAGAATATTTGATCGTGTGCAAGTCAAATATCTCAAACTCCCAACCAGAATTTTGAAATATGAAGGATCAACATCTCCTTCTTCATATTTGGATAGTTCAATTCGAGTTTGAATCAGAGTTGTGATAGGCTTAGAATTGATTATATTGAACTTCTCTAGAATTTCTCTAGTGTATATTTGTTGAGAAAATATATTTCTCTGACTGCTTCACCTTAATGCCAAGATAATATGACATTAGCCCTATATCTGTCATTTCATATTCTTAGGTCATCGCCTTCTTTGAGATGATCTTAAACATACTTGCACAATTTTTTGTATAAATTAATTAAGTCATCCACGTACAAACAAACTAACAAATTATCTCCATAACCATTAGTTTTAATATAAAGAGAATGTTCATAAGGACACCTCAAATGTCCATTATCAAGGAAATATTTGTTGATTATGTTATTCCACCTTCTTGGGGCTTGTTTCAATCCTTATAATGCCTTCTTCAATTTTAGAACTTTATCCTCTTGGCCTTTCACAGAAAATAACAGAGAAGTTGTTCTAAGTAGACTTCTTCTAGATATTCATTAAAAAAATGTTGATTTTATTTCCATCTGAAAGATCTTCCAATTACGTTGAGCGGCAAGCATAATTAACAATCTTATGGTTTCCAAATGAACAACGAGAGCAAATACTTCATTGTAATCAATGTCTTTTCTTTGAGAATAACCTTTTGCAACTAATCTTACTTTGTATCTCTCCACTTCTCCTTTTTCATTTATTGTATCTTGAACACTCATTTGACACCTACTGCTTTCTTTCCATTTGGAAGAGTAGAAAGTTCTCATGTATCATTCTTTTTTATGGTTTTTATTTCTTCCATCCATAACAATCTTTCATTTGTCATTTTGCAAAGCTTCTTCAAAATTTAAAGGTTCACTTTTCCCAAATAGACAAAAAAGAATAAGGTTAATAAAACTTTGACTTAACTCTTCAATTTCATCATATATGTCCCCGTGAACTTCTCATGCTATGAGGAAGAAAGAAGATACAAAATTTAGGACCATAGAGGAACTTCAATGTGGTAGTTCAAAACTTCAAAACAATGAAACTTCAATGAAAAACAATATGTAATCTAATTTGGAGGCCAAAATGGACATTTTATGGAATGAAGGGTTGGACAACGACAACTTGCCTAGGGTAGAGATCTAAACAAGTTACATGGAATAAAAAAAATCGCATAATTTGAACAACTATGCTAAAGTTATGGTCTTCCAAAGTTTCAACATAGTTTTATGTAATTTTGAAGGAAATGCAATGTCAAAATACATTAATAAAATGCTCATTTTATGACAATAGATGTAAAGATTATGAAAAAACACATCAAATCAAGTGGTCATATGCGTAAAATGAGTTAGTATTGATGGAGGTCTATTAAAATTTCGTGGAAAGTCCTTCTATGACAGTTCCAAACAAGTGTCACAATATGTGTTTTCATGACAAAAAATAAATGTTATTAATTAGTATTTTATGACAACAAATAACTGTCATTTTTTTTATGACAACAAATAACTGTCACCATTTACACATTAACGACACTTACAACAATGTCACGAATACTTATATTATGATCTTTTTTATTGGCAAGAATATGCCAATCGTGACAGTTTTTTGTAAAATTTAATTGTCATTGATTTGATATTGACGACAATTATGAAAATGTCACGAATTAATATATTATAACATTTTTTTTCTGTCATGGATAGACCAATTGTGACAGTTTTTATAAAATTTAATTATCATTGTTTCGGTATTGACGACAGAAAAAAATATTACGAAATTGTATATTATGATATTTTTTCCCTGTTGTGTATTCCTCAATTCCTGTTTTTCTTGCCCCTAAACCATTACACTAACAACTTCAATAACAATAACAACAATACATCACACCCATATGAAAATAGTAAGTCAACACTTTAATATATATATATACATAATGATACACTTTGTAGTATTCGTACACCCAAATAACTAATAACCATTTGTTTAGTCCAAATGTAGTTTTCATAGAAAAAAAATATACATTGACATTGGAAGCAAGAAGCCTAAAATCAATACATTGAAAGCAAGAGTTTGCTACCAACCATACAAAAGATGTTATATCAATCAATTGCTCCAAATTCGCTTCAATGCTCCAAATGGATTCTTCCAAACCTAGGAAGAAAACAAAATCTCATTTAGAGTATGATTAAAGAACATTACCTATGAGGAGGTTCTACTTAAAGCTATTTAAAGGTAATTAAGGAACATTACCATTGATGTAAGATTGAAAAAAAAATAATATTGAGATTATAGAAGAATAACTAGAGTGTCCAAACTTTTGTGATAACATTTTCAAACCCCCCCCCCCCCCTCCCACCTCCCAACCCTTCATTTCCAGCCCCCTCCAAACAAAATCAAAAAGCAGTGAAAATGGCACACAGAACATATGTCTTCAATTAATACCATAACACAATGTACCAAATACATTATACCAAGAATATGAACAAAATAAAGAAAAAAAGAAAAAATTATACCAAATACACAAACACAATCCACAATTGTTAGAAGAGTTAAATAAAAAAGAAAAGACAAAACAAAAGAAGAATAAACAAAGAAAATTAATGAAAAATGTACTATAAAAAGGCAACAATGAAACAAAGAATCCACTGACTAAGAAATGAAATAAACAGTGGTGCCATAAAAAATTGAAGAGAAGAAAGTTTGAAATAATTCTATAAAAAAACTTGGCATTAGTTTGTAGCCCCCTCCTAAGATAAACAAAAAGCAGTGACAATGGGGCATACAATAGTTACCTAAAGCTTGTTATAAAAGAGGTAGATTTGGTCAAAACAGTACCATAAAAAACCAATCATTAGTCTTCAACCCCCCCCCCCCTCCCCCCTCTTTCATTTCAGCCCCCTCCCAAGACAAACAAAAAGTAGTGATAATGGGGCACACAATAGTTACCTAAAGCTTGTTATAAAAGAGGTAGATTTGGTTAAAATAGTACCATAAAAAACCAGTCATTAGTCTTCAGCCCTCCCC
>JBBPDI010068274.1:0-17921 GCA_037974545.1 Cucumis variabilis
GTAAGGGAGTTAGCTTATCTACAAGAATGTTAAACAAAAATCAATGTGTAGAGAATAAGATAGATGTATGAATGGACAGTTATGAAATTAGAAATTATTATTTTATCGTAGTTGTTTCATAATAATTGTACATGTATGTATGTATGTGTATATATATGTGTGTGTGTGTGTGTGTGTGTGTGTGTGGAACAACATGCTTAACCATGCAACATTTACTGATCATCATAATAACCGTATACATAGATTAAAAAATGTTTGTCTCTTAATATGTTAACAAAGTAGTATAAATCTTTACCAAAAACCCAAAGTGTCTCATGTTCTTTTATTAAAACAACCAAAAGAAAAACCCACGTTGAAACATCATCATCATCATCATCAACAACAACAACAACAATAAAAGAATGTGATAGTACAATTTAATACAAAATACTAATTATAACATCCACCACATGGGTAGTGAAAAATTGTGATCAAATATTTACAAAAAATTATTGTGAAATATTGTTATAAATATCGTTGAGTTATAACAATATTTATCGGCGATGATGAATGGTTGAGTGAAAGAGTCTATTTAACCAATACCTTTTTTTACAACCTTGGACCCAAATATTTCTTCTTTGCGCTGGCGATTTCAGTTCCCCCCTTTATTATGAAAGATCTCCTTCTTCCGATACGAGACTTCTATCTTCTTGTCTTGAAGACCTCGACAACGACCTTCTATCCTCAGCTTCGTAAACTCTTTCTCTTCTAACCTTTGTAGTTGGCTTCTTATTCCTTCTCTCTTTGGAAAGCGAAAAGATCTTCTCTACAAGGTTATGAATCAGACTCGACCAATTATAACATCCACCACTTTATTGTAGAGTTCATCCCGTACATTATGTGTACAGAAAACTAATTTTTCACAAACAAAAAATATGGTAATTACACCACTCACTTTATCAAACCTAGATTGGAAGGTCTTCTTATATTCTTGTAGAGAACGAGATGAAGATAGAGATATGAAGGACAGAGCCGACAAGAAGGAATACAAAAACCTACAACGAAGAAGAGGACGAAAACCCACACGGTGAAGAGGAAGATAAAAACTCACAACAAAGACCCAATCCGGGAAAAGAGAAAGAAGAAGAGAAAAACCTAGATCCGACGAAGAGGAAGACATCGTGTAGAGGAAGGTGATGAGAGGCAAAGATGAAGACGACAAAGACAATGAGAGGAAGAGAACACGACTGATTTGGGAAAGACGGTGGAGATAAAAGGAAGAAAAAACACGTGGAAAGTGGTTATTTGAGGAAGAAGATGAAGATAAGAGAAATAAAAAGGAAATAAGGTGGAAAAGGAAAAGGAAACAGAAAAAGAAGAGGAAACCAATAAAAATAATTAATAAAAAGGAAAAGTAAACCAATAAAAATAATTGAGAAACAGAACGAACATTACTTTTTTGTTTCCAGTAACTCTTTATAAAATGAGAAACGTTTCTACTTTTTCTTAGAACTAGAAATAGGGAGGACTACCAAATACCTCCGTTTCTCAAAAAATGAAAACATAAAAAGAAAAAAAAGAAAGAGAACGTTACCAAATGGATCCAAGCTTCTTATAAAAAATCTATCATAAATCCTAAACATTGACAGGTGAATAGTAAAGACATGATGGATTGAAAAGGTCTAAATATGCGATGTATTAAAGCATATAAGCTTTAGGCACTACAATATGAACAGATGCATTACACCAAAAAGATAAAAATGGAAAGAATAAAGATGAATAATACAAGCTAGGGGGACATGGAAGATGGGATCTTCTTTACTCCAAGCTCAATCTTTCACTCAATGACTGATCGGAGAAGAGGAAGAAAGACTTTATAGACAGTAAACAGGTTACCCCTTTCCACCTCCCTCAGGGTTTTGCCCATTTAGACGTACGGTCGGTCTATTCAGACATCTGACTTCTTTCAAAGCTAGCCTCCTTTTCTTGATTGTGATGGAGTCATTTTAATAGACAAATTCGAGTGGGAAACTTCTATTCTCTTGAACATGTCAGTGCCAAAAGCTACCTATGTCAAGTCACATCAACTCCATCTACCACTTTTGTCTTTTAGAAATTTTGTCTTTTAGAAAACATCTTCTAGCATGTTCAAGTGATCTTCTCACGTAGTTTTCATGCGAGTTCCTCTATAATTTGCTAACTTCTTCTTTTATTCAAATTCTGCATTAAGACACTAAAAATAGGGTGAAACAGGCATAAATGTTTATTGAAAATGTATTATGAATATTTATGAATTTACAACATAAGCTGTGTATTTTGATACATTTAATACGCATTTTGGTCCCATTATTCTATCTAAGAGATTATAATAACTTGTATTTCTATAAGTTATTAATTTTCTTACTTATAAGCATCACATTTCCTTTCTAATTTAAGGCAATCAGCCTCTCGATGCCTAAACACCACACTTGTTCTCTTTTTGGAACATAAATGATTGGAGGCAAAACTCTAAAACAAAGTAATTTGTCTTCAAACTCCCTTTTATGCGTGTTTAGCGAGGTCTTTGCTAGATATTTACACTTGCTGGCAGTTGGCGACAAGCACTTATTAAGCGATTGAGTTAAGCTTAGGCTATACATTGTAAGTCTTATAATTAAAGAACCTTTATCAAGCACATAACCACATAACCACATATTTAAACTACATAAAACACTTCAACAAAATGGTGAATAGTACAGGATGAAAGAGAAATAGTGGATAAAACATGCATTGTATTGATTAATGTAGGCCTATTTGTCATAAGAATAAGAACATTCACACAACACATTATAAAATACAAAAATGAAATGGGTCGAGCCATAGAATGCATTGTCATGCATTCCTTTTGACTCTTTTACAAGTTAGGAGAAGAATGGTTGAGCTTCTTTCTCTCTAATCTCTCTCTAAGCACTCACTTAGAAGTTGGTCGAAGAAGAGGTGGAGGAAGAAGAACTACTACAGATAAAGAAGGACTCTAAAACTCATCCTTCGTTCAACCCTTCTTAAGGAAGGACCTCCTCTAATCTTGTTCAAGGTGAAGTTTGAGTATTTTATACGCATATTTAGGTGGAAAATTAATTATGGTATGCACATCTGTCCTTTCTAAACTTGTCAACGTAGAAAGTAGTTGTTTCTTGTCACATCAACTCTAGCTACCACTCTTGTCTTCTAGCATATCACCTCGCGTGATGTGTTGGCATCTTGTCCCATGATGTAAATCGTTAGGCAGTGGCTTCTCGTCAAGTTCTTTCATGCATTTTTCTTGAGATTCACTTTACTTCTTCTTTTCGTCATATCACGTGTAAAAACACTTAAAAACATAGTTAATTAGACATGATGACTTATGTAAGGTGCATTCTTTTATCATTATAATTCTGCACTAAAAGCTACAAATTTTGGTCATTTATCTCATGTTTTGATTCCATTGTTTTTCCTAAAAAGCCATAATAACTTGTATTTCTATAAGTTATCAATCCCTTTTGATGCATTATTAAATTCATGAGCATCAATTCAAGTACTCGGACCTCTACGACTCACACAAGTGCTTCTTGTTGTATGTCTATAGGCTTTTCAAAGAAGGGTTTGCTATTGGGATTTAAACTTCCAAAAAGGTCTTTATATGTTTCAAGGTACGTTCTAGAATAGAAGGTTGATTGGATTCTCATTAATAATGGATCAACTATCAACATAATACCGAAGACGATTATGAAGTAGTTAGACATCTTGAAGTATGAACTATTCAATAGTAAGTTAGTAATTCAAGGCTTCAACCATGGCAACCAACGAGCAATATGCATGATACATATAAAGCTAACCTAAAGGCCAACTTATTGTTCCATGTCATAGATTCAAAGGTTGCTTACAAGTTGTTACTAGGTTGTAATGACCCAACTTTTTATACTAAGTTGAGCTCATTACTACTAAATAAATAAAGATTTTTTTTTATTTAAAAATAAAACAAGATACTAAATTTTCAATGACAAACTTCAAAATACTCATTTATAAATCATAAATAAAGTATATAGAAATAAAATAGTAGATAAAATGGTAGTTCGAGCCCTATTTTACTTTTAAAGAAAATAATATAAGAGTGAAACATAAGTTCGATAAGTTTAAATAAAAATACCCAAAGTCAAGATAGTGTAAACATAAGGCGGAAGCAACATAAACTTTTTCCTATGACGAGCCACGGTCACTTCTTTTCATTCACCATCTTTCCTCTACCTTTCCCTTTACCTTTGCCTGAAAATTAAACATAGAAAAGGGTGAATGTAAACATATACTCAGTAAAGGACCCACTACTTGTCCTACTAGATGTCTGTTAACTTCCCATTAAGGTTTCATAAGGAAATACCCCACAACTATTGTGCTCTCGAACACACACGTTTTCTAGTGATTTCGTATGAATGCATCTGAGCTCTTGGTAAACTCGGAGGAAACACCTAAGAGAAACTAGTCTTTGAAATGTCTAAAAGAATCGAGCTGTAAGTGACCTCGACTAATCACTCATAAAAGTTAACCACACGGGCATGAATAGGTGGTGATCCTGAGGGACACCCGTATGGGTACGACTCTAATAGAAAAAGTTAACAAAACACCACAATCCATAACATGTAATATATCATTAACATCCTAACATGACATGATGATAACATGTATAAATACATGTTAGTATAGCTCATTATATTAGAAAAATAAAGTCAAAATGTACAAGAAGACAATCAGAACGCGTAACTTGCGTTGTAAATGCATAAATACTTAGAAATACACTTTACATAAATGTTATGCCTGTTTCACACGATTTTAATGTCTAAGCACAGGTTATTGAATAAAGAAAAAAAATAGTGAACCGCAGAAAGCATTTCGCACAACGACTACAATTAGGAACCAATCTGGCGATTAACGTCTCCAGGTGAGAAATAAAGTTATCATGCGAAGAAGGACCACTAGAAGACAAGAACAGTAGTTGGAGATGATGTAACGTGCGACATACACTTTTTGGGCGAACGACGGTGACAAGCTTAGAAGATAGAAGTTTTATACAAAAATGTTGCCTATATAAAGCCATCTCCATTAACCTACACAAGGGGGACTCTAATAGGCCAAGGAAATGCCTGAATGGGCGCAAAAGGCTGGAATAGGCCAGATATCCTAGAGAGAGACAGAAAGGAATAGCCTTTTCGCCGTATGTAAATGTTTTTTCTTCTTCTCCGATCAGTTATAAAAGCGAAAGCTTAGCTCTTGAGAAAGGAAGAATCCATACTTCTATTTTCCCCTAACTTGTAATATTTTTCCACTCTCTTATCTTCCTATTTTTGCACTTCTTTGCAAGATAAGTTGTTCATATTCTACAATGTCTTAAGTTCTACATTCTTTACTTATCTTACATGTTTATACCTTTTCAATCCATCATTTCTTTACTTTTCATTTGTCCAAGTGTTATTAGTAGTTTAAGTCAGTGATAGTTTTTGATAAGAAGTACAACTTATAATCCTTATCGTTGAGCTATATTCATCGCCTGGCTAGTGTCAATCACCAACTATCCGAGAGGGCAAGAAGTAAGGAAAAGGCTAATGAGTGTAAGGGGTAGTTTGATAAAAAAAACTTCACCTTAGTGAGATAACTTCCAACATCCGTATCCTGAAAGGTAAACAAGTGTGAGCATTAGGCACCAAGAGGTTGGTGTTCTTTATCGCGAAGTTCTATAAGTGTTATAAATAAATACTCCTAGATATATCTCGTCTAATCAAACTTAGTCATATAGATCTCGAAAGGAGACTATTTATGGGGTTCAATGACTCGAAAAGCAGCACACCTTAATCATAAGTTGATTGAGTAAGTTAAATTGCATCAAGCTCTCACATTGCTTAATCATCTAATAACGCATAGACCTTCCTTCACTCTTTCTCGCATACAAGTTAGTTTGCATACAACTCCATTTCGCATCCATTTACTCCCCTTTACAGATTCTTTAAGCGTATATAGAAAAATTTTGAATAAATTAATTCTTATAATTCCCAGCAAATGAGTAATTCACTAGAACTAACGTCTATAAACAATTCCCAGTGTTCGACCATAATGATCCAGGTAAATCTACTATTTTGCTTGCATTTTGGCAAGCAATAGAAAAACTTGTACTTAATGAGGACTTAAGTATAATGCGATGAAGAGGTACATAGTAAGCATTTCACATGCTTTGACCATGACCCATGACTTGTCGCTTAGAATCCAAGCATGCTATTCAAAGAGTTAAAATGAGCGCACTAAGCATGATGATCGGACTTAATGACGTATTGCATTTGCGTTACATACACACGTGAAATTAGTCTAAGTCTAACCGTGATAAACTAACTTTTTGGCACTGTTGCCAGAGAATTAATTAATAGATGTTAGAGTAGAGTCTTGCTTTATGTTTGGAGAAAGCATTTGATTATTGTGAATCATGCGATTAGCCAAAAATCACGTGAAGAGGTTCGAGGTATTAGAGGAATCTGTGATTGCTTAAGTCAACCCCTAAATCAGTGTATCTTTTGGAATAGAAGTGTCTTCGCGTGAAGCTAATGAAAAACAAAATTTAAGTTTGCTAAGTGACAAGGACCGAGAATGATCATTTGAACATTACAATGAATGATTACGAGTAGAGACTCATTGCAATGAACAATTAGGACGTAGAGAGTAATGACGCAAATGTTTAATGAAGTTTAGGAACAACGTGATCAGAAAGCTATACAGAGTAGAAGCGATGATACCACAGCTCCTTCTCACCAAAGAACCTGAACACATGGATGCATCTGTAATGTATAATTCTTCCAATTTCTCTTATCACATCCTTATGCTAGTGTACATATATACTTATACTCTTGCCTCTGAGTAATTCTTTTGTAGTTTTGTAAATCAATTTTATATTCAACATTGTATATCCTTTAGTCTTACAAGGAGTGAGAGAATTTAGAAAATTTTAGTTTTACAATACGGAGTGATGAAGCCATCTTGTGAGATATTTTTGTCAAAACACAGTAAGCGTTGTGGTCTTCTCGTAAGCTATCAAGAAAAAGAGCTGTATTTTAATTAGGGTTTTGGAGAAGTTGAAATATTTCATTTCTTTTAAAAATTTAAAATTTTATAACCCTGATTGCACGCCGCCCTAAAAAACTGAAACGTCATGTCAAGACATCAAGTCTCAATTAAAATGCATGATGATAACCACGCGGTAACCACTCATTAACTCGAGTTAACATTCTCTTTAAAAACCCATCTAAAGCCCTAATTATAATTTTCTTTTTGTCGCACAAGTGTTTAAAAGCTTGAGAGAGTACAAGCTTTCATTCTCTTTTAACCATTCCGATCGTCTTCTCTAATAGGTAAGTAAGAATTCTACCCACTCTCTTAACGTTCTAGCCATTTCATCTGTGTATTTTCGTAACGATGGCTAGAGAGGAAGCACTTGAGAAATCTAAGAAGAGAGAACTAGAGGTAGTCCGCTCTGATGGTCCTATGTCGGAACAAGCACAAACCAATTTCATCCAAACCCTACCTAGTTCGACTGAGTTTTTTGGAACAAAGAGCTTTAAGCCCTTCAATTTCCAAGCTAGAGAGATACCAATGAAGAAAAATAATATAGAAATTATGTTAGATTGTTTATTAAAGAAAAGAAGAGAAGGAAGAACTTGAGAGAATTGGCTGCGGCGAAAGAGAAAGCAAGAGAAGAAGGAAAAGGAAAAGAAAAAGAAAAAGAAATAGAGGATATTGGCGAGAAAGAAGGAAGAAGGAAAATATTTGGAGGTTCACGATAGAAGCTCAAAAAAAGAAGGAAAATGTGAAGGCTAAGTTTCAGAAAACTAAAGACCAAGCAAAAGGCATTAACGCCTTGGTAGAAAAGAATAAGGAAAGAAAGTTGAGGGAGCAGGAAGAGCTCCTCAACGCATCAAAGAAATTGTCTCTTTCTACAGAGAAGAGCACGGATAAAGAGAAACCCCTCGAAGAGTTTTGCAAGGAGTTTGAAAAAGAAGTAGATAAGACGAGCCTACTGGAAGATAACGTGGGTAAAGAACGATAAAAAAAAATAAAGGCATCAAGAGGTTAAGGCGCCAAAAGGCAAGCCAAGAAAGCAAAGGCTCAGCGAGAAGAGGTGAGCCTAGAGGCATAAAGGAAAGATGTTCTTTTATAGGACATAAGGAAACAATTCATAGTAGAGAAAGGACTCTTCTCCTTTGAGGGTCAACTATCACCTTCCATCGCATCACCCATCAAGGCATTAGGCTGGCAAGAGTTTTTCAGAGGGGTGAATGTAATAAGACCTGGTGTGGTTAACTCATTTTGTAACAACGAGTTCAACATCAAAAAGCGTTACGCTATTATAAAAGGAAAAAAAGTGAACTATGAGCCATAATCTATCAATCTATTTTTCAAATTGAATCAAACTATTGTGGGACATCCTATTTTTAGAAACCCAACAGACCGCGACATGCAAGACACATTGGACAAGGTTGCCTAGCCTGGGGACAAATGGGACGTGACCATCAATGGGAAGTATTAACTCTTCCTGCATAATCTAAAGACGACTGCTAGCGTTTGGCTAATGTTCATTAAGAAGAAGCTCATGCCCACACGACACGATAGTACAATCACCTTGGAGAGGATAATGCCAATATACTGTATCATGGAGGAAATACTAGTGGACGTGAGCAAGGTAATCTGCAAATACATTGAAGCCTGATTACAACATTTGTGGGGACCCAAACCCTTCTCGCATCTTAATCGAAAGGCTTTGTTTGAAAGCATGGCCTGAGCTTGAGCAGCCGCCACAAATAGCATGTGTTAAAGAAGGAACGTGTAATGCAACAATCCTTGGTCACATTTTTGTACTCCACAAGAATAAAGTCCCAACTAAAAAGTTGAAAATGCAAGATGAAGCCAGAGAAAAGGCTGGGCACAAAGTGGAGGCAACAAAAGAAAAGGAAAAGAAAGAAGAGGAAACTGAAGTCAGAGAAATTCCTCTAAAAAGAAAGAGAAAAGGCGAGGAGGAGGCCTCAAGCTTAAAGAAAAAGAAAATCTTGAAGGCTAAGGACTCTAAGGACCCTTTGCATCACACTTACGTTATACCCATCATCACCACACCCACTAGCTCGTCCGACAAATCCAAAACTTCAAAGACCATAATCATTTGTACACCTTAACCATTTCCATCTAAATCCAAAATGTCCAATTCTCCACCGTAGACCCATTATACCAACCCCTCATAATCCAAATTGCTACCCTCCCATAATCCAAACTAATCTGTCCCCCGCTAGGCGAGAACCAAATAACTCTCTTGCCTTAATGATTATTGACCCAACCAACTAACCACTTAGCCATAAGAGTGAAAGTCAAGAGGAATTTCAGGATTCACTCTCGGACCCTACAACATTTCTCACTGATGTGTTTTTCAAAAGCAAGAAGAGAAGATAGACAACCTTAATCTATCCCCGAAAAGAATAGAGTCCACAGAGGAGATTATTGATGACTCACTCAAAAAGAAAACAAAAATAGACTCTGAGGTAGATATAGAGGTGAATCTCCCCTCGCCACAAGAAGAAATTAGTCACTCTTTGTGTAAAGGAAAATAAAGGGTTGCGAATGAAGACGAAGAAGAAGTGGATGCAGATTACACCTTTAAATTCATAGATGAACACGTGTGTCAACCTTTGAAGAATGGATTTGAAGATGTAACCCAAGGCCAGAGCAGTCTACATGAAATACATTTACCAAGTCAAAAGCAACTACATGATTTAGAACTTAAATTTTACAACACAAATGCTCATCATCTAGCTGAAATTGAAGGACTCAAGGCAACAGTGCAAAAGCTCAGAACGCAAAATGTAGCTTAAGGCACAAAATCAAGTAATCGTGGGGATGATAGAACAAACAACCAAACACAATGATGTGCAGTTCATGGCAACGTTGAGATATCTACACGTGATAATCTACAGCATCATTTCAATGCCTGAAGTTCCTCAAGAGGTGGTAATGACCTAACGTGAACAACGTTGTGGTACGCGGCAAAGAAGAATCCTCTCAACCACCACCTTAACAGTAAACTTGGTTGGTGTATTTTGGGTCTTACTTTTTGAAAATTTTAATTCTTGATTTATGTAATCTTTGTACTTAGGTTGTTTGTAATGAAAATTATAACTTTTGATATAATTTTTGTGCATTTAATCTTTCTTGTGGCAAGTTTGGGTCCCTGCTTTTTAGTATTCTAATTTTTTCTTGCGATTACTTAACACTTCATTAAAATAATTCATGCGAAATAAAGTTTCATTTGTTATTTAGGTGTTTAACTTGTTAAGGAACCTTATTTAGAAAAGATCTTTAAAGTGTAATAGGCAAGTAAGCTTTACCTCAAACCTCTCTTGTAAAATTTTTCTGCGAATAATCTTATCATTCACTTTTAGAAATGAGGGAATTGCTAACCTTTAAATTTGGGGGTGGATGAGGTCCACGTTAAAGCTTTTGAAACTGTTTGGAAATCCTTTTAACGCGATATTAAAAAAAAACAAGGCTTTTTAACAAAAGTTGAAATAAAGCCAAAAATGTGAAAATGTGAAAATTTTTGTATTATGTTTTCAACCTTAATAACAACTCCTATGTTGCCTCCTCTTGCAAAAAATAAAGAAGCAAAACTTCAAAAGTAAAAAGTCAGAGAGTTAGTAATAAGAGGCGATAAGAGTTACAGTTGAGGAAAGAAAAAGACTCATAGAGTACCTATGATTTTCCACTCAACACCAAATCCAATGTAAATATAATAAAAAGTATTCTTTCACCAAGTAAAAGGATTCGAAACTTTTAAAAAAATTTAGCCATTTATGTAATTAAAAATAAGATTGAATGAACAAAGGTATTTTGAGTATTAAGCTTGTCGCACGTTGAATTAAGAAATATTTTCATTACAAGAACTACTCGATAAGGGTAAATCTTGAATAATGAGTAAAACTTGCTTGCATTTTGAGAAGTGTTGAAACGTTCAACGTAAAAGGTGAAGGTGAGTCTTTAAGGAGAAATAGTGCTTAAGTACAAGCATAATATGGAGCAATGCTTGAGGACAAGCATTATTCTAAATTTGAGGGTGTGATAGCGTGTATAAATATTTGTTATTATAGCTCATTTATTAGAATAATGAGGTCAAAACACACATGAAGACCATCCGAATGCGTAACTTGCGTTGTAAACGCATAAGTACTTGGAAATACACTTTACATAAGTGTTATGCCTGTTTCGTCCGATTTTAATGTCTAAACGCAGGTTATTGAATAAAGAAAGAAACTAGTGAATCACGAGAAGCATTTTGCGTAAGAACTACAATCAGGAACTCATCTAGCGATTAACGTTTCCACGCAAGAAACAAACTTATCACGTGAAGAAGGGTCACTAGAAGAAAAGAACGGTAGTTGGAGATGATGTGATGTGCGACATACACTTATTGGATGGATGATGCTGTAGTTCAGAAGATAGAAGTTTCCCACCAAAAAGTTGCCTATATAAAGCCATCTCTATCAACCTACATAAGAGTGCCCGAATAGGCTAAGAAGATGCCTCGATAGGCACAAGAGGCCATAATAGGCCATATATCCTAGATAGAGATGTGAAAAGGAATAGCCTTTCCGCCGTCTGTAAATGTTTCTTCTTCTTGTCTGATCAATTGTAAAAGCAAAAGCTTAGCTCCTGGTAAGGGAAGAATTCCTTCCATTTCCATTTAACTTGTAATATTTTTCCACTCTCTTCTCTCTCCATTTTTGTACTTCTTTGTAATATAAGTTGTTCATATTGTACAATGGCCTAAGGCCTACATTCTTTGTTGTTCTCAATTGTGAAGTTCTATAAGTGTCATAAGTGAATACTCGTAGATCTATCTCGCCCAATCAGACTTAGTCATGTAGATCCCGAAAGGAGACTATGTGTGGTGTTCAATGACTCTGAGAGGAGCATGCCTTAATTATAAGTTGATTGAGTAAGTTAAATCGCATCAAACTCTCGCATTGCTTAATCGCCTAATGGCGCGTAGTCCTTCCTTCACTCTTTCTCGTATATAAGTTAGTTCGCATACAACTCCATTTCGCAACATTTACTCCACTTTACAGATTCTCTAGGCGTACATAAGTATTTTTATCTTAGTTCTGATTCTTCTATACCTTTGCAACTAATTCTTATAATGCTCAACTAATGAGTAATTCGCTAGTAATGTGCATCAACAATTCTCAGTGTTCGACTCTGGGTGATCCAAGTAAGCCTACTGTTTTGCTTGCACTTGGGCAAGCAGCAGAAAAACTTGTACTCAAAGAGGACTTAAGTATAATGTGATGAAAAGGTACATAGTGAGCATTTTGCATGCTATGACCATCACTACAAGAAATCGAAGTTCTTCCGACGTCGAAAAAGGCATCAACAAAAGTAATATCAGAACAAAGGTCAATCCCCAATGCATGAAATACATGTCAAACGATACAATTATTCTCGACGTACTTCAAGACGTTTGGAGAAGATAAATAAATATTTAATTCTTGGATTTTTTCGACGTCATAAGTAAAACATCAGGAAAAGTTTAGCCATTTCTGACGTCATAAGTAATGCATTGGGAAAATTTTAGCCATTTTCGATGTCATAAGTAATGCATCAGAAAAAGTGTAGCCATTTCTAACGTCATAAGTAAAACATCGAGAATAGGGGGTGTCTCCCGACATTTTCGATATGCATAGGGAATTCTGTTATAAAAATCCTTTTGGTTCTGTAATTCATAGAACTGTAAAGGATAAGGCCGAGATAATTGAGAGAGAGATCGAGAAGGAGAGATATCCACGCCGCTGCTCATCATTATCCTTGTTCGACCGTTCGTCATCCTCTCCTCTATCACTCTTCATTCCGATAAGTGGTTTAGTTTAGTTATTGTTTTGTTTTAGTTAATTAGTTTTAGTATTTAGATTTCAAATTAGTTTTAGTATTTAGATTTCAAATTAGTTTTAGGTTTTAGGTTTTAGATTTCAAATTAGTTTTAGTCTTTACATTTTGAATTAGTTGTAGGTTTTAGTATTGCATTTGAATTTGAAGTGTTGTTAGGATTTTGAATTAGTTGTAGGTTTTAGAAATTTGAATTTGAAGTGTTGAAGTTGAGATTGAAGTGTTGAAGTTGAGATTGAAGTGCTGAATTTAAGATTCAAGTGTTGAAATTGAGATGGAAGGTCTTTTCTTAAAAAAAATAAAGGAACTCCCGACGCATGCGTCTGGTGTTCCAAGGCATTTCCCAATACTATATTGACAGCATCTTCGACGTTCATACAATGGTGGGAGATGTTTAAGAATTCTTGATGCACAACAAGTTGTGCATCAGAAGTTCCTCTCCCAACATATTTGCCCTGACACATGTCCCGATGCATAAATATGCATAGCAAAAGGCTTTTTCGATGCTTTTTATATATCTCTCGATGATTTTGTGCGTTGGAAAAGCCCCTTTTTCTTGTTGTGCATGACCCATGACTCATCGCTTAAAGTCCAAGCATGCTATGTAGAGAGTTACAATGAGCGCATTACGCACGATGACCGGACTCAGTGACATATTACTTCTGCGTTACACACATACATTAAATTAGTCTAAGTCCAACTGTGACAAACCTTATGAATATTAATCATAATGTCCTTATCGTTTTATTAACATACTATGTGTAGTGCAAGTGAAATACATCACCAAGTAGGTTCAACCATGGATTTAGTCTTAGTATTTTTTAATTTGTGTAATGAAATTACAATACGTCATCAAGTAGGTTCATTGCATGTAATGTGCTCACCATATCTTTCTCTATTACGTGCTTAATTCTAGGTGATAAGTCAAGGGTCATGATCATAACATACGAAATGCTTACTATATGCCTCTTCATCGCGTAATACATAAATCCTCATCAAGTACAAGTTTTCCTACTGCTTGTCTAAGTTTAAGCAAAATAGCACGTTCACTTAGAAGATCTAGGATCAAACACAGGGATTGTTGCAAGAGATTAGTTCTAAGAAATTAATCATCAATTAGGCGATATGAAAGAATTATAGAATAACAAATGTAAGAAATGCTAAACTAAGTAGTGAGAGTCTGTAAAAAGGGGACAAGAAAGTGGTATGGTAATGCAAACTAACTTATATCATAGAAATGAAGGAAGGAATGTTTACGTACTATCATGGAAATAAGTAATGGGGTAACCTTGATGCGATGTAACTCACTAAACCATATTTATGATTAAGGCATGCTTCTCTCGAAGTCATTATATGCCACTCATGGTCGCTTTTGGAGATCCATATGACTAAATATGAATTGACGAGTTATATCTAGAAGGGACTACTTATAAATCGTATAGGATTTTGCAATTAAGGACTGCAACCTCTCAATGTCCACTGTCCATAATTGTTCTCCTTTTGGAATACAAATGTTGGAAATGATCTCACGAGAAAAGATGAAACTCCTTCTTGCACGCGTTAGTTAGGTTCTAGGTACTTTTGATTTTGAGTACTTGGCAACTTATGCTGGCCAGGCAATGAGAATAATTCAACTAACGTGGTAAGACTTATAAGCAATTTTTCTTATAAAAAAACTTATCTACCTAAGCTACAAATAACACGTTAACTGGTGGAAAGTAAAGGAATGTTGGATTAAAAAGGCATAAACGTGTAATATGTACAAAGAATGTAGGTCGTAGGTTAATGTACAATATGCACAAAACAAATTACAAAGAATACAAAAATGGAAGACAAACAATGAAGCAATATTACAAGTTAGAGGATAGAGGGGGGTGATCTTTTTCTCTACCCAAGCTTCAAGCTCTTACTCACAGTATGAAGAATGAACTCTTTACACCTATGGTTCATCTGGACTTTCTTTACTTGTCCGTTCGGACCTTACGCTGTACAGGCCCCATTTGTGGTCTATTCAGACCTCCTTTTCTTGATGAGGATAAAGTACTTTTATAGACAACTTCAAGTGGAAAACTTCTATTCTTTTGAGAATGTTAGTGCCGAATTTGGTCTTATAAAGTCACATCACTCCAACTACCATTCTTGTCATCTAGTGATCTTCCTTGCATGATGACGTGGTTCTTCACCTGGAGGTGTTATTGGCCAGGCGAGTTCCCCTTGCGTGGCCTTTGCGCGAGATGCCCTTTATGATTTATTCCTTTCTTCTTGTCCACTTATCATGCGTTTAAATATGTCAATCGCGTAAAAATGGCATGATGCTTATGTAAGATGTATTTCTAAATATTTATGTATTTAGAATGTAAGTCACACATTTTGGTCATTGTCTTATGCGTTTTGACCTTATTATTATAATAAAAGAGGTTATATTAACAGGTATTTATACACGTTATAACATGCTCCATAACATATTAGTCATCTCAGTCATATCATATCTCAGTCATATCACATGAGGTTATAATCATAACCTATCATCCTTATCAGTCGTATTATGCCCTTTAGCTCTATCAGCGCATAGTAGAAAATATATGCAGGCTCTTTAATCTTTTTTTGAAGGACTAGTAGTAGAATCTCTTACCTCGAGATTAGGTAAAAATATAATCCTTTCCTAATAATTAATTCTCAATTAAAGCAGATCCAAAACAATAAGGAAACAACAAATATCTTAATTAATAAATATTACCAGTTGGCTATGGTCTCCAACATTCTTTAATTAATCAACTTACCCAAAGTTAAGGTTAAAACCTATTCAGCCTTATTGGGAAAATTCCAGCGATTGCTTTTCCAAAATATCATCCAAATGAACCTTGAAGGAAAAATCCATATTATAATAAAGATCAAATTATTTAGAACCAAAATTTACCACTTCATGGATATATACAAAACCCAATAAAATACTCACTAAAAATAACAAAATAGCTCAACTGACTTGAGAGAGAGACTCTTGGCTTGGATAAACAAAAGAAAGAAGGAGGTGCCTCGACCCTAGGAGAAAGTGGCTTACGCAGCTTAGGTTACAAGGAAAGGCTCACGATTGGGGTACAATGCACACAACTTGGATTTGTGAGGTCTTCATTAGACAAAAATAGATCGGCTCGCATCTCCACTGGCACGAAAGAGCTCGACAAATGAATGGAGAACTTCACGCATGGTGGCTCAAACTCGATGACGCGACTAAAGACAGCTTGGACAAAAATAATAGGTTTCGTTCGTGGGCTTCGTCGGACGAACATCGTTGTGTGGAAGAGATAGGTAGAGGATTCACGGAGGCTAGAGGTGCACAGTGACAGTGACGACTAGGTCAAATGGAGAAGAAGATGATAGAGTTTCTTTTGGGTAGCACGCAAACCGGTAAGATAATTGTATATTATTATTGTTGTTGTTATTATCATTTTCCTTTTCCTTTTTCCTTTTAATTATTTTCCAAAATCAAATCTTCTCTCTTTTCATTGTAATCTTTCATTTAATCAACTTTTATCTTTTTCCCAAAATAAATATTCTTTTACAAATAGTTATAATTTCCTAAAATATAATTTATTTCCTTTTCTTTCTCAATAAATATTTTTTCTCCAAATAATTAATTATCCAACAATTAACTTATCTTTATTCATCTTTCAAAAATACAATATTTCTTCCTTAACTAATTATATTTTCACAAATATAATTATCTTTTCTTTTTCCATAAATAAATAAATAAATATATATATATATATATATATATATATATATATATCCATACATACATATAATTACCAAATCTCTAAAAATTTCCACTCATCCAACTTAATTAAATAACATCCAAATTGTTTAATTAATTTCAATTTCCATAAAACCAAATAATTTCCACAACACACAATTAAATCAAATTCTCAACACACACTACAAATTCAAATCCTCTAATTAATTAAATATTCATCCAACAAATATCTAATTAATTTCAATTAGGGAAAAAAATTCGATAACCCGATCAACCCGGACTACCCAACCCAAACCATAAGGGTTGAGTTGGGTTAAATTATGTTTTGGGTTGAGTTGGATTGGGTTAGAGAATTGAAAAAAAAAAATAGGCCAGGTTATCAAGTTTGGGTATTAAAGGCCGGGTTGACCCAACTCGATCTGCTTTAAGAATATTATAATTATATATATTCATTTTATTCATTTTATTTGCATTTGCATCTGTCGCCTCCTACCTTTGGTTTGCGATTTCAACGTACGTAGCACCTCTACGTTTTGCGATTTTGACGTCACATTCCGAAAACACTTAACCCCTTTTGCTATTTCCATTCATTTTGTGTTTGATTTTCGGCGACCTCACTCGCAATTTTCGTTCGGCCTTCACTCCGTGTTCCACCTCTCACGTTTCGTGATTTCTATTCAGATTTCAATCTATACTCCAACCCATTTTCGATTTTTGTTTTCGATCACACTTCGTTCTCAATTTTCATTTGCAAGTTTTATACCTACCCTTTTTTGCAATCTATTTAACGTGCAAATCTATGCTCTAACCCAATTTGACAGACCCCTTCAGCAACTTCGCAGTAAGCCTATTGTATTTTACTTTTGTATTTAGCAATTAGCATTAATCAAATCAAGTCTCATTGTAATTAACACTTTGCAGTTCAATACCACACACTTCCTCAAATATTTAGGTTTCTTTAAGACTCATCACCACGGACACGATGTCAGATACGGCTGAATCGCCTTTATCTAACTCCATGGTAAGTTAAATATTTTGATAATTAACTTCTTTTTTTTGTGTCCATGGTTCGAAATCTGAATTTTAGTAGAGATTGGAATTAGATATGTATATGTTTTTGTTGGAATTAGAAATTATAGTTGGTATTGATTGTTGAAATCTGAATTTTATGTTGGTAATGGAAGTTTAATTGTTGTATGTTGGTGTTCGAATTATATATGTA
>JBBPDI010068298.1:0-17906 GCA_037974545.1 Cucumis variabilis
AAACACAGCTTTATTGAATTTAAACACATATGAAAGTGAATTATATATGCAGATATTGAGCCCCCGAATCGATGTTATAAAATTAAAAATTAAAAAAGAAAGAGATAAAAAGAAAAATTACAATAGCTTACCTATAGAGAAAATGGGAGGGGAAAGTATAGTTTGAATCCAAAAACATTTGAAAGATTTCCCTTTATATAGACTCTTAGAATTTGGTTGTCATTTTGTATTGTAATATGAAAAAAGAATTTGGTTGTCATTTTGTATTGTAATATGAAAAAAGTTTGTCCAACTTCGTGGCTGCTTCACATAACAATTTGAATTTTTCTTCCTTTACAATTTAATAGTCCAAGTTAACGTAATTCATTGTTACTTTCATATTACTGTGTTCTCTACCTCTTTCAACTCACTGCTTCAATTTTTTATACCTTCTTTTCTATGAAAATATTTTGCCTAAAATATCATTTTCATCCTTCTTTTTGGTATGTCCAATCTTACTTTTTCTATATTTTAAACGCTCTTATTTTTCAGTTGTTCAACTTTCACTCAATTTTAAATTTACTCCTCGAACTTATTTTGACTTAAAATTTTGCCAAATAAATAATTTTATAAGAGAGGAATAGAGAAATTAATTTGTAAATCCACAGATTAATTACAAAACTAAGGATCGGTTTGGATTGTCAGTAAAAAAAATGTTCTTTTTTTTAAGAATACATTTTTTAAAATACCTTGTTTTGTAAAATGAATTTAAAATCTAAATACTTATACGTAAGTCAAATTACCATAAAAGACTATTAAACATTATGAATTAATTTCATAAGGAAATGTACACTTTTTGAATTTTTTTCTTTAGAAATATATTTTAAAATTAATCATACGTTTGTTGGGATTGTGAACACGTTTTTCATATTTATTTCATTTCACGAATCGAACGATCATGTTCTTCATTTACGTTCTCATCATTTGTTTCACAGATGTTAGGTGAAGTAGATTTGGTTGAGAGGGGAACATTTGCAAATTTTTAGATTTAAATGTATATGAACACACATTGAAAAAAATAATCAAAGTATTTGAAAATAAAAAGGAAAAAGAATGACAAAATGAAAATAGATAGTAAAAAAGAATAGAAATAATAGAGTGAGAAAAATATATATTTGAGAGGGATTTCTCATTAAACACCAAATAAACATTTATTCTAAAATTTAGTTGAATATTTTTCTCAAAATTGATTTATTTCATAATCTCATTTTTCTAAAAATTATTTTAAACTAATATCAAACACCTCAATTTATCTTAAAATGAATTATTTTAAAAATTAAACATTTCAAAAATCAATCCAAACACACCCTAAATAGGAGAGTGATAGAGAAATTAACCGTGATAATTTTATAGTGGTTTGACATAACTGACCTACATCCACTTTCCAAACTCCTCTTGGACATGTCACTAAAACTTTCCAAACTCCTCTTGATCATGGATCACGATCAAAACCTCACAAAAAAACATTTTTAGGGATTACGAGCAACCCTTCACTAAATATTTCAAAGGAAGAGCAATGTGGGAAAAACTCTCTACAATGAAAACTTTTTAAATTAGGAGTATCGAAAATAAGGAAAGTTGTTATAATTTTGGAGAGGATGAAGTGGTTTTGAAAAAGAAAGGATGATGAAATCCAAATTAATTTTGGATCATTAGATGTTAGTAAAAGAAATTGAATGGTGGAGATTTAAACTAAAGTTAGTCTTTAGACACAAACAAAAAAAAAACAATACAATAATATATTCTTTTAACGTCATTTTTTTCGTAACCACCTAATTTTATCCTACATTTTTTATTATATTTTTTAAAAAAATAATAATAATAATAGTGACAAAGATTTTTATTTTTTATTTTTTTTTTGTAAAAGTTTTGTAATAATATAAAATCTTACAATAATCATTTTTTTAAAAAGATCTTTTATTAAAATGAAAAAAAAAACCTTAATTAGCATATCTAATCATTCTGGAAAAAATAAATTAATTCATTTTAAAAAAAATCTCATAATATCACATTTCATTTATTTCTTTTAGATTTTTTTTTAATTTATTAATATCCCATTTTATTCATTTCTAATCATTTTAGGAAAAAAATCAATTAATTTTTTTCATAAAAATCTCATGATATCTCATTACCATTATTTTAGGAAAGAAAAAAATTAATCTATTTTATGTAAAATCACGAAATATCTAATTTGATTTTATATTTATTAAATTTTTTTAATTTGCAGTACTCGGATCTATAAATAGAATCTTTGGTCATTTAGAAAAGAAAAGAAAATTTTTAGAAAATCTCTTGAAAAAAAATTATTTAGAGAATCTCTACCAGGTGATATTTTTTTTTCAAGAGAATCTCAAATAAAAAATCGATTTCTTTTTACTTTCTTTTTGTCTTTTTCTTTTTCTTTGTCCTAAATAACTAATCTTATGATCAAAGAAAACTTGGTTAGAGATTGTATTTAGTAAGGTTTTATTCTCAAGGATCCCCATCTCATACATTAACTAATTTTCTTCGAGATTTGAATCCTATTTTTTTCTTTCATATTTTTTTAAAGGTAGAGAGAGAAAAAAATGTACAAAAAAGATTTTATTATATTCTCTTGCTACCTTCTCTTTTTATTATTATTCTTTTTTTTAAAAAAAAGACCTTTAACCTTTTTTAAAAAATAAAAAAATAAAAAGAGACATAATAAAAATGTTTGTTTTTTTATTTATCGTTATTATCATTATTTTTTTAAAATCCAAACCCATATTTTCTTTTTTCTAAAAGATAGGAAGAAAGAATGACAATAAAGAAAATTTTACCATTGTTGTTGTTTTAAGAGAATCTAGACCCATACCCCTTTGTTTTCTTTCTTTTTTCTTGTTTTTTTTTTAAAAAATTTTTTATTCATTTATTGTTTCTTTTTCTTTTCTTCCTTCTTTCCTTATTTTGCTTACTACTATTATTTTTCTTTTTACTTATTGTCATTACGTCGATATGATTATTATAAGTCCTCAGCTTAAATATATGTATGCATGCTTCAACATTTTAGATTAAATTTATTTGGACAATACTACAATATTATTTTGTATTAATTATATAATTAATTTAATTTTTTTATCATTATTTTCTTTATATTTTATTCTTAAAAAAAAACTTCAATGACGTAAATAAAATTATCTGAAGTCCTTTATTTCTAAATTCTTGAGGTGAGGGATCAACTTTTTGGAAGTTCGAGATCGATCTCCAATATTTTTTTAAGAAAATAAAATCTGATGTTATTTGTTTAATTTGTTGTATGACATATTTGATTTTGTTTGTTATATTGTATATCATTTTCTATTTGACCTCCATTTAAAATTTCTCAAAGTTTTTAAATATTTTAACTTAAATTACAAAAAAATTTGAATTTTTTTAGCCATTTAGAATTTTTTTGCTTTTAAATTATACTTTCATGTTTTTTTCCAAAAATTCAAAATTAAATCTATATTTCATAAGATTTTCTAATCAATTTTTTTTAATAACTCACATCGATTTCGTTAAGAAAATCCTACAATGGAATCTAGAAATTTCTTGAGTCCGTTATTTCTAGATTCTTGAGGTGGAGATCAATATTTTGGAGTTCGAGATTTGATAAAAGAAAAAAACTTAATTTAATCAATATTTTTTTAAAAAATCTTTATTGAAAGACTAACCTTTAGATTTTGAAGAATTGTAATAATTTCTCATTCTGTTAAGGTGAGAAATTTTTCTTCAATATAGTCTAATTGATTGAATGTA
This sequence comes from Cucumis variabilis, assembly GCA_037974545.1. Taxonomy (NCBI): domain Eukaryota; kingdom Viridiplantae; phylum Streptophyta; class Magnoliopsida; order Cucurbitales; family Cucurbitaceae; genus Cucumis; species Cucumis variabilis. Next base: position 3,799 of record JBBPDI010068298.1, read on the forward strand.
TTCTACTTATTTTATGAGATCATTTTTTCAAATACTAGAGCGATGAGCAATAAAATAAGACAAATTTTTTTTTCTAAATGAATTTGATGCAGGACATTAAATTTGACCACCTTTTTCTAAACGGGTTTTATAGCATGTTAACACATTCCTAATATACACAGATGACTCCCGACCTCAACTCTAATTTTTTTTTTTTGCAAACTATTTTTTTATTTTATTTAAAATTATTTACTTTATTTTGATGAACAATCACACCGTAAAGAATTAGATTGGTGGTGACTTCCTTTTCTTTGTTTTAAAATTAACCCTTTTTAAGGACGTTGACAGCTCCAGGTCATTTCGAATACACGACAACAGTACTTTTAAAGTTTACAAAAAATAAACCCATAATCTTTAAAAAAGAAAAAACTAGCCGATAGACACAAACATAAAATACTAGTAAATTATGTTTCATTTTCAATTCATTTTCTTTTCAAAGTTCTGAAAATGAAAGGATCCATTGCTTCAAATAGCACCTTCTAATTGATCCACTATGATGAGAAGATTTTTACCACATCATCGATTTTTATTTTAGCCATCACTTCTTTCATTTGTGTTCTGATTTAGTTGATTCAAATTGTATTGAAATCATTGTATGTTCTACAAAATTGATAATTCAAAACACTAAAATTGTTAGTTAATAGAATTGAGTTTATTGTCATTAAAACATGAATTCATTAAAATTAATAAGTTGATTATGGGCCAAAAAGCCAACAATCTCCCTCTTTTTTTATGATAACAAACAACTCAAAAACGATAAAATCCAAATAGGTGTATGATATAAGTATGAACTTGCATCACAGTCAACACAACAGCAATTCAAATGATATATAATTGATACCATGCTTTAATTTCAATATTTCTTATTATTTCCTCTCCCTTTTGGAATCAATAAAAGATAATAATTAAGAAAATAATATAAAGACATGAAAGCTTTTCCTAAAACATGAACACATATTTTTGCACTTCTCATATCAACATGCTTTCTGCAAAAATAATGTACCAATCAACATGTAAATTCAAGAAGGATCAAATAAATTTTAAGACCAATTTAACAAATTTGTCTCCCTCTCTTGAAATCAATCGAACACTCTTCTTTGGTAAGAGACAAAAATATGTTTAAAACATAATTCGATTTGAGGGTAGAAAGATCAAACAAAGTTTTTAAAAACATAATTTTACTCCAAAGATAAATACTTCCCCTAAAATGATAAACAATATGCATAAAAGGAGCACACATCTATCTACAAACTAATATGAGAATCAATTTCATTCATACATGAAATTTATATATAAATTAAATATTTAACTCCCCTAAAATCAAGCATTCTCCTTTTAATAAGAAATCAATTTAATACCAAGAAGATCAAATCATTAATTCAAGTAAACTCAAACAATTAAGGTGCCAAAAAATCAAACATTACAAAAAAAAAAAAAAGAAAAAAAAAGAGAGAGATTGTAAAAATAGCAAAACAATTTATGATAATAGAGTCTATGTCACCTGCATTTTTTAAATTGCAAAAATAACAAATTTAAAAGCAGATTACCATCGAATTGTCATTTGACTATCGTTAATTACTAATCATATTTGCCAAATTTACAATATGAAAAAAAAATGATATGAGCTATTTTTTTCTAAAACTTTTTGTCATCTAATGCAATTTTCTTAAAAGAAAGTACCAATTGTTGAAAAAGAAAAAATAATTCATGGTATCAAATAAGAGCAAATCAATATTATCAAAATCTAATATCACCTAGAAGAGAGAACATTATCAACCAAATTTAAGCATGATGGCAATAACAAATAATTTATACCAATTTCGAACGAAATGCTATTAGAGAGATCAAGAAAGTAAATCAATTTTATAAAAACTCTTATGTGAACGAAATGCTCTTATGTGAAAAGAGATATTTAACAAAACTATGAAAAACAACATTGCAAAACACACACTTTTCAATAAAACTAATAATGGAAAACAAACAAAATTTCTCACTTATCAACATAGTCCATAGAATATGCATATGTCTTACTCAAAAAGCATTTAATTGATAAAATTCTACTCAATTTCAACCAAGAGCATAAACAGCATATTTTAAACTTAATATCCTTTCAGCTCAAAACTTTTCATGAAAAACTCAAGGATGAAGTAAACATTCAAATGGCCAAAAAAACCATATAATAAGTCATAAAGACAAACGCCAGATACCAAATAGATAGATGATATACGAGAAGTCTCATAGCTTTAAAACCAACAATCAATATAATTTAAAATCTCAAACCCTAACATTTCAAAATCTCAAGAGGTATACCTTCCATAACGACACCAAAAGGATAATTATCTCAATAATTAAATAAAAAATTACCAAAATAAGCTATTTTCCTTTGTTAGATTCAAGAAAGTCATAATAGTTGCTCCAAATTTAAATTTAATTCCTCATTTTGATACCCATTTCTTGGGTTCTTCATTGTTAGTAAGCAAAGATGATGCAGTAGGAATAGAGTCATCACAATAAAATAGAATTCTCCTAATGCACAAAATGTTAAAGTAAGAGATGACAGGAAACAGGCCTTTCACAGACGTCGTAAGACGTGTGTTGAGAGCATGAATTTGTCACGATATATAGATTTCGACGTCAGGCAAAGCCAGACTATCTCTGACACCACATACATAAACATCAGGAAAGGTGAAACAATTAAATAATAATTTTTTTTTCCCTGATGCCCTGCAGTCAAACATCAAAAATGACATCCATGTTTCCGACTAGACCTTTAAGGCATATGGAGAAATGAAATAATTATTTAATTGTTTCATCTTCCCCAATGCCATGCATGGAATTGTTGGGATTGCGGCTGATATTACCAAAATGTTCACTTATAGCGTCGAAGGAAAGGAAATAATTTAATAATAGTTCATATTTCCTCCGACGTGAATTGCATGACATCGAAAACATGGATAATTATTTTCGACGCCATTAGTGATGCGTTGGTAATGTGAATTTTTATTCCTGAGCATTACTAATGACGTCAAAAATAGGGGTTCTCGTGATGTTTTCATCAGACATCGGGAGTGCCCCTATAAAAAACACTCTTTATGTTCTGTAATTCACAAAACTGAAAGAGAAAGGAGAGATTGCGAGAGAGAGACTGAGAAGGAGAGGACTTCATATATCTACTGTGCTTGTCGCCATTTTCTTTTCACCGTTCGTCGTCGTCATCTGCCACCGCTGCTCTGAATTCCTATAAGTGGTTTAGTTTGGTTTAGTTTTGGTTTAGTTTTAGTTTTTATTTATATTTGATTTAGATTTAGAATTAGTTTTAGCATTTAAATTTTGAATTAGTTTTAGGTTTTAATATTGAATTTGAATTTGAAGTGTTTTTAGTATTTAAGAATTAATTTGTGATTGAATTTGAGTAGGGGTGGTAAGATTTCAATATTTAAGGGTGTGGCATGTATTTGTTTTAAAATTACTGTAATTTGTGGTTGAGATTTGTTCTGGCTATTCTCAGTTATGGTAGCCTTTAGTTCAAACTTAGTTGTTGTTTATTTTTTAGTAGTTTTGTTTGTTAGAACTGTTAGGGAGTTTGTAAAGATTGAAATAATTTGTGGTTGATTTTTTATGGCTATCCTGCAGTTATGGTAGTCTCTTTATTTTAAACTTAGGTTTGAATTTGTTAGTACTTTTAAGGGTTTGAAGTATTAGGTAGCGTGTAAAGTATGTTGCGAAAGCGATAGGTAGGTTGTAAAGATTGAAGTTATTTGTGATTAGTTTGTTCTGGCTATTCTGCAGTTGTGGTAGCCTCTGTAATTTAAACTTAGCTTTAGTGAAAAATTTGGAAGATTGTGCATAGCTTATTCATGAGTAAGTTTAGGGTTTAAGAGGAGGAATATAAAACTAATTAAACCTATTTATGTTTTAGATCTTTAACGAGGGACAAGGGTTGGATGAAACTTAGGAATAAATTCTCGGTTGAGTATTATAGAGAGGAAGTGTCTCAATTTTTATAATGAAAAGTTTTTATCAAGCGAATCCAATTAAGTAAATTAATTATATTGTAGGATCCATGTGGTAATCCTAGAGGGGAAGTGAATAGGGATTTGTAAATTCATGAAAACTTTTTATCAAGCAGATCCAATTAAGTAAATCAAAAAAATTTTTGCTAATAAGTAACTTAGACAAGAATTTCATTCAAATGCATTCACATCGAATTGACTTATAAAGTGACATAAATAAATTCAAGTAGAAATTAATTTTATGCAATGAACTATATCAACAAATTAATTCCAAAACTAAATAGAAGAGATAGAGAAATTAACACCTGTAATTTTATAATGGTTAAACACAACTGACCTACATCACTTCTCAAGCTTCTTTTGAGTACGTCACTAAAACCATTGAACTCTTTCCTTGGATTAGAGATAACTGATACACATTGCTCTTTTTACTGGTTCAACAGCAACCCATTACACGAAAGCACTTCTCTATTAGGTTTAGCCATGCCTCTACATCGACTGGGTCTGTGAAACCCTCACACACTGTAGCTCATAAGACCTTTAACTTCTCTGCCATACTTCTTCTTTCGATTAGTCTATACCGACCCTACTACCTTTCCTAACCTTTAGGCAATTCTGGAAAATACTCTCTCTTCCATATCATATTGAACTTGATGGGGCTAGACTTCTCTTTAGATTGCCTCTCTACCATTAAATCTCTAATAGGATCTCGTGTCCCTTCAATTTAATGCCTACACTGTTTGCCCAGTTTGACGAGGAAGAACAACTACAACATATCATCTTATTAGACATGCTATAGATACATTTAACTAGAATGCATGATACTTAACTCATAAGACTCTTTTAACTCTTAACTAACTTAATTCTTATACCCTTATACTCTTAAACTCCCTTATGATTTCCAAGAAATTTTTTGCTCTAATACCTGTCACGTTCCCTCCCAGACCCTCTTCTCTTAGCTCAAAAGTAGGTGTGACACTAACAAGTATCACTCTATTTTTACGACATTTACTGACAACTTACTAAAATACTTACTCTTAACATAGATGAAATTAAGAAAACATATGCATAATACACCACGTAGACATATCTAGAGTAACTGTACAACACAAATGTTTCTAAAAGATGAAAAATCAACAACACCACAAAATCCTCACAAAACACAACCACAAACCTGAATGCATGGTCTCGATACATATGTAACAAGGAAACCTAAAAACCAAAAAACATACTTGCACCTGTACGTTAGACTTGTGAACCAAGGTCTCTACCTGAAAAGTGAAAAACATTTTAAAAGAATGAGCTATAGACCCAGTGAGTGACTATTTTAATAAATATGATTATAAATCAAATATGCATAAAATCATTGGGCGTTTGCAAAAATAGCAAAAAAAATTATAATAATAGGACCCATGTCACTACATTTTTTAAATGGCAAAAGTAGCAAATTTAAAAACTGATAGTCCTCTGATAGTCGTCTGATATCATTAATTACCTGTCATATTTACCATATTCACAATATGCAAAAAAAAAAAAGTGTTATCGACGATGTTTTTCTAAATTTTTTTGTCATCTGATGCAATTTTTCTAAAATCATAACAAAGTAGTAAATATTTAAAACTTTTCTCTTAACTTTAATACCCATCTAGCTAGGTTTTATTTATTAGTTTTTTTTAGTATAAAAGATTCAAACTAGGAATTTGTCATAGCTAACACATCTATGTAGTAAGTGACTTTGTGTTTTCTTAACACATTTTTAGTAAAGGGGAATTGTTACAGATAAAAGGAAAAAAACAAAACTTATTCAATGTACTAGAGTTTGATTAATTTTGCTATATTTTATAAATACTTTTAATACTTTGCTATTTTTGAAAATGAAACTTTGGTATACTTACTAACTTTTAATTAAATAAGTCTAATATTTATTAGAAAAATGATTTCAAATAACAATATTGTTAAAAATATTTAAAATGATAGTGAAATATCACCATCTATTTGTTATATATAAACTATTGTACTAACTACCATGTCATAGATGTCTAAATTTTAAGAAAATATAATAGATTATTCAAAGTATTTAAAGAATATATTAGTTCTCTATCAATTGTCCCGCGGTAGTAGTTACAGATAAAAGATAAGGATCTACAAGGCACAAGGTCATGCTTTTAGGGCACTACTACTTTACTAGTGCATCAAATATTAAATATTTTATTCTAAAACTTATTTAAGTTTCAGTCAAATAAAGTAAATGTGACATCTATGTTATTCAAATTATTTTTAAGAAAGAAAGATAAGCATGAATTAGGATCCAATAGAAAGAATAAGGATAACCATTAACCATATCATTTATGCCTAAATTTTAATTGGTAAGTAAAGAAATCTTTCGAGACTTCCAAATATTCCAAACACTCCATTTTTACAAAATGAGATTTATAATGATTGAGTATTTAATTGCTAAATGCTTTTTTAAAAAATTTACATGAGTACACAATAAAACTAATTAAAAAAACACAAAATAAGTTATAATAATTAAGTCCATAACACATATTTATTATTTGTAAAAATGGAAAAAACGGCAAAAAGCAAAGTCTATTCCACATACACAAAATTTAAAATGTCACAAATGCTCTCAATATCGATATACATTTGATACATCTCATACACCTAATATCCTTTGATACATCTAATACTCTTTAATACACTTGAAATACATTTGATACTTCTTGACAACCTTTGGACCTTGATACACTTGATGAACCATGATACTATTTGATACACACTCGATACCATTTGATACACTTGATGCATTGCTAATAAACTTGTTTGCTTCATTGGTACACTCAACAAATTTGATACACTTAATACATGTAATACGTTTGATACACTTGATGTACTGTAGATACATTTAGTATTCTTCATCAATACTCTCAATTGATTAAATAAACTTGATATGCTTCAAGTCCTATTTATACACTATTGATATCCACTTGTAAACTTGATTGATATACTTGGTAATGATTCACTTTATTAATATACCAATATACTTTAATAATATATTATTGTTGATATGCTTAATAATGATACATTGAGTTATATCATTCATATACTTAATAATAGTACAATAAACTACATAAAATTTTAAAAAAATAAAAATCATGTAGTAAGTATATGAACCAATTAATACATATAATATAAGTACAATCACAACATTCATATACAAAACTCATAAAAAGTAAAACCAAAAGAAAACCATCGTAAAAAAATAAAACAAACTAATTTAAAATCAGATTTAACTCAAAAAACACATTGAAGAAAGTAAAGAAAATATCACAAACGAAGTTAAATTACATCGATCAACAACCATTATATTTCACAATGCAAACAGGGTGCCATTGATATCCTAAAATCAAGATTAAGAGATGGAAAGAATAAATCGTTTTTCCTGTATAAGAAAGAATGATTAGGGCCTTAAGAATAGAGAGAATAAATATGTATGTTATTAAAGAAACAAATTATTTTTTTTTCATATAATATCATAGATAATGATTAGGACATAAGAGAATAAATAAGAGAAAAAAATAGATTATTTAATAATAGTTTGAGAATAAAAGCAAATATAAGATGGAGATTATTTAAGAAAAATAAAATTTTTATTATATTTCTAAAATTCTAAAATAATATTCCATGTTGTTATATTATATTCTAAAAAATACCCACTGCAATTTTCCATAAAATAATAGTAATTTGATTTCATCAAATTTCTTTCTCTCATCGCTGTGAAATAATATAATATTTAGCCTAACATGAAATTATTTCCATTGCTTGATTAAATTTGGGCTTTTCAATAACCACTATACAGTCTATGTATATAAATATACAATTAATACTATCTTTTCTCATAAATAAATATATATATATATATATATATATATATATATATATAATCGCATAGTTTTAGTATATATATATAATCGCATAGTTTTAGTATATATAATTAAGGGGTCTTAAAAGAAATAACAAAGCAGCAAAATATTTACACGATATAGAACAATTTCAAAATCGAAAAAAGCTCACAGGTCTACAATGAAAAATACCAAAAATGTCTCGTGATTAATTGGCATCCCGTGCGCGTAATATATCTGGGAAACGATAGTTTATATTGGATTATTTTTCCCTATGCGATTGTTTAGATTTGATTGTGTCAAATCTAAACAATTTTTTCAAGATTTTTTAGCATGTGATAGTTTAGATTTGGCACACGATATTTTAATTTAATCGTTTAAATTTGAGTAGCCAAATCTAAACGATTTTTGTCAAGATCTTTTGGTACGTGATCGTTTAGATTTGACATACGATCGTTTAGATTTGATCTTTTAAGTTAGGAGAGCCAAATCTAAACGACTTTTTTTAAGATTTTTTGGTACGCGATCGTTTATATTTGACTCACGATCGTTTAGAATTGATTGTTTAAATTAGGGTAGCTAAATCTTAATGATTTTTTTCGCGATCTTTTATATTTGACACACAATCTTAAAAAACCAAATAACAGTTTGAAAAAAATATAAAAAAATTATCGAAGAAAGAAAAAGATGACGAAAAGGAAAAGAAGAAAAACTTACAGAAGAAGAGAAAAAGACGATGGGAAGGAAAATAAAAATTGTAGAAGAAATAATTTGAAAAGGAAGGGCAAATGGAAATATTTAAAAAAAAAATGGAGAAAAAGAGAAAAAGACGATGAAAAGAAAAATTATCGCAGATGAGAAGAGAAGAAAGACGGTGATTCGAAGAAAAAACCTAGATTTTTTTTTTTAAAAATGGTAAATTCCATGGACTTTTTCATTTTATAACATGGGCCGTAAATATTTTGCCCGTTTGTTATATTTATGAAAGTTAACTTATAATTAACTACTTAATTATATTCTATCTAATCACATTTTTTTAAACTTCTATATTAAATTAATTAACATTAAGAACAAATTAATCTTGAATAAACCAACTTTTACACTTAATTAATTCAAGATAATTAAAATAAAATTACCTCAAATTGCTATATTACAGTATGAATTAATATTCGCAGTATACATTGTCTACATTACAATTATTATTTACACTATTGGTGTGATGTGAAGGGTTGTGGATGTTATTAAACTAACTTTGCTTTTAACTTTGAAAACAATAAAAGAAAGTTGACTATACTACTACATGAGATAAAAAGAAGAGATGCTTCTTTGAGATGATACACATAAAAAATTCAGTCTAAATTTAGAACGAGCAACCTCTCGACGCCTTCGAAACACAAACTTGACTTTCAGTATGCATACGTCGAAGTGAATATATGATCTATATTAAAATCCTTTTAAACGCAATATCCATGTTTCATCCTTTATTTAAGGCAAGCAACCTCTCAACGTCTTAATGTCACACACACTTGCATTTCTAATATGCATGTATGATAAAGTGAAAACCTTAAATTTAATTTTTTTTCTAAAACCATAAAGTTGATTTTATTTCTAAAACCACTTTGCTTGTTGAATATTTCGGACCTAGCTGTGTGCAGTATTGAGTATATCTATATCTAAATCTACGTGGTGAGTCATTGGTCATGACATTGCATGTGAGATGCTTACTATGTCTTTCTTCATTGCGTAATTACTAAGTCCTCGTTAAGTACAAGTTTTCCTATTGCTTGCCCAAGTATAAGTGAAACAATAGGTTTCTTGAGTAATCCAGGATCAGACACAAGGAATTGATATCAAAACTTGGTTCTAAGGCTCACGCTTTATTCAGGCGATATAAAGTCATTATCTATACAGTGTCAAATGTAAGTTTAAAATATATCTACTTATCTACAATAGAGAATCTCTCAAAGGGGCATAAGAATGGAGGCAAGATGGATAGTGAACTAACTTGTACTAAGAAAGAGTGAAGGAAGGTCTTTGCGTTACTAGGCGATTAAGACATACAGGTAGCATTAATGGGTTAGAGATAAGTTAACTAGCTTATGATTAAGGCGAGCACCTCTCAGTGTCTTTAAACACCACACTTGCTTGTCTCTCTAGATGCAAATGACTAAGCTGGGTTAAGCGAGATCCATCTAGAAGGGTTTACTCATGCAACTTATAGAGCTTCTCTTTTAAGGGTGATAACCTCTCGACGCCAAACACCCCACACTTGTTTTCCTTTTGGAACACAAATGCTGGAAGTTATCTCACCAAGTGGAGTTTGTCTCTAAACTCCTCCTTGCGCGTGTTAGCCATATCCTTGATACTTACTCTCTCTCGAGTAGTTAGCGATATACACTAACCAAGTGATGATTTTAGCTCAACTAATGTGATAAGCTTCATAAGCTAACCTTCGTATCAAGAACTTATCAAAGACATAAACCATGCACAAATAAAAAATTGACAGGCGAAGAGTAAAGACATGATGGATTGAAAAGGTATACACATGCAATAAATTAAAGAATGCAGGCCTTAGGCCACTGTACAATATGAATATAAACATTGCAAAGAAATATGCAAATGAAAAGTGAAGAAATGAACATAACAAGTTGGAAGAAATGGGAAATGAAATCTTCTCTATTTGAACCGTAAGCTTTCACTAACAAACTAATCGAAGAAGAAGAAGAAGAATGACTTTTACAGATAGCAAAAAGGCTAATCCTTTTTTCCCCTCTCTAGGGTTTGGCCTGTCTATTCAGACATTTGACTTATCTTGAAATCGGCCTTCCACTAGTGATTTTTCCCATTCAAGCATTTATGGCCAAGTCATTTAGTCATCTAACTTCTTGAAGCTGAAGCCTCCCTTGGTAGGGAAGGAACCCTTTTATAGGCAACTTTTAGTGGAAAACTTTTATTCTTCTGATCATGTCAGCGCCAAATGTAACCTTGTCAAGTCACATCAACTCCAACTATCATTCTTGTCTTCTAGTGAACTATCCTCGCGTGATGACATGGATCCTCATCTAGAAAGTGTACTTGCTAGAAGGGTTCTTCTCCCATAGTTGTTGTTCGAGTTCATCTACGATTCACTAGTTTCTTCTTTTGTATTAATCTTGCGTTAAGACACTAAAAACACAGTGATACAGGCATGGAGACTTGTGTAAATGTATTTCTAAATATTTATGAATTTACAGTAGAAGCTACGTATTTTGGTCTCATTATTCTATCTAAAAGGCTATAATAATTAATATTTCTACAAGTTATCACACTTCTCTGCTTGTTTAATGAGGTCGTAGTTACTTTCTCTCTCAAGTTGTTTAATTCTCAATAATTGATTCATTCTCTTGAATAGAACTGGGCATTCATTATAGCTCTTATTAAACAAAATAAATATTGCAAGCATTCAAATTTTTCAAAGACGCATTCTAACATTCTATTTCAATCAGTACAAAAAGCTAGTATAGACGATAAGTAAAAAAAAAAAGGGAGAATGAAATTAAAAGTGCATTCCATTAATAATAAAAGCTTTAGGCCTCTTGGCCATGGATTTGAAAGTACACAAATACAATAAAATAAAACATACAAATGATAAGATATAGGGATGCATTGAGAAGAGGATGTAATCTCTTGCATTCTTTGGCTCCTTTGGTATGTGTATTAATAAGTTATGGGAATGAAAAATTACAAAAATTTTCTCAAGTAGCTTATGAGAACGAGAGACTACATGTTTGTGTATAGTGCTAAGGATTTCATCCTTATAAGATACACACTAACTCTGATTTCCAAACTGAAAAGGATTCTAGGAAATTTACATCATGATCAGTGGTCACCTTGAAAGGGAGAGCTGTAGTATATGGTGTAGCATCAAGCAAGGATGCATTGTAAACTCTACCATGGAGGCTGAATACATCGTTGCTTACGAAGCAACAAAAAAAAGCAATTTTGCTTAAGAAGTTCCTGCATGATTTAGAAGTTGTTTCAAACATGAACTTGTCCATCACTTTATATTGTGACAACGTGAGGAAGTAGCCTAAAGGAAAACAAATTCTACTCTAATTACATCTAAAAAATTTAGAGATTAACATGCTTAAAACGTCTTAATTAAAACAAAATTAGGGTTAATGGAAAACTTACCTTTGTAGTTTTCTGATTCTTTGATATCTTCTCACGAACAAGAAGCTGTAACCACCACTAGTGTTGACCCGCTATTCTTTAAATTTAGAACCAAGTTATGGGACTTGAAAGGTGAAGGAAATAAGGGAGCAATAGATGGAATTTGGAGGAGGAACCAACTTTTTTAGTTATGGAAGAGAGGTGAAAAAAATTGAAACGAGAATAATTTCTAAAATTATCAAAAAAATTTCAAATGAATTTTCAAACCTAATTTTATAAAAAATTTACATGCAAAATGCATGAAAAAGCTTCTCCTTTGATCAACACCTTATTCTCCACTCAATCTTTAATGGGCTATGTGTTTACATCTTATGTAACCACTTGTTCCACTAAGTGTTAGTGGGATATCATAAAAAATGTTAAATTTTTCCACTAAATTTAGTCCAAGGGCAATATGGTCATTTGACCAACCAAGTCAAACTCAAACTTTTACTTTTTCTCAAGTCAAAAGTTAACATTTTTATTATTTTAGTAGAAATCAGACATCGATTAGGTTGATCTAGAAGAAGCCTCGAAGTGAAAGAAAAAGTGGGCAGATAAGAAGCGTCGTCCCTTAGAATTTTGTGTGGGAGATTGGGTCCTTGTGAAACTACGACTTGAACAGACTCAGTTCTGAAGACATAAAGATCACCACCTCGTGAGAAGATACGAGGGACTAGCAGAATTGGAATAAATCCTTATTGAGAGACTGAGGAAATGTCGAAGACCCACAAGGAGGGTACATGAATTCCTATGAAGTGGAAGAACATCCCCGTGGAAGAAACAAGTTGGAACGTACCGAAGACCTCGAAGCGTGGAAGTAGAAGATCGAAAAATTCTAGCGTTGCCAGTCGACTCCATTTTGTTCGTCTTGACCAACTTCGACCTTTCAAGCATGAATCCATATTTATTTTTTTGAATTCAAATCACATTTGAAATAAAGCCGATCAAAGTTTGACTTTTCAAAGTTAAAAGTCAACATTTTGACTTTTTACAACTTATAATCGACGATTATATCACATACATTTGTTGGGTTCTCTCTCTTTACCTAATTCAAATAATTCGAATTATTCCAACATATTGTTATAAGTTAATTCAATATGAGGAAGGAGGGAAACCTAATAGACCTACAGATCATGGGCTTCAATGATCCAAGATTGACTGGTGAAAACCTTTTAGATCGAGTAAATCAGCATTCATTAACTAACGGATCATTTCACTAAAGTCTTGCAACTGCACTCCCCTTACTATAGATATATTTGTGTCCGTCTGATATGACCATGATTAGTAAGTTTATCTTTCACAGGTTGTTTATAATCTCGATTGGGCCAAAGTATCGTTTTACTCTCGAGACTACATCTTGTTCCTTAAGTTCAACTGATCCATTTATTGGATAATTAACTTAAGGTCCAACCTATAAACTAAATCCCTCTTGGGCCACTGAGAGGGTGGGGCCTTTTGTTCAAGACATGGATTCAGTCCTTAAGGAAACAACCTATCAACTAACCGTAAAGTGGATTAGAGTGAATTTCGTTTTGCACCCTATGTCCCTAGCCATCCACTCGGTCTTATCCCTACAATGGGAGGCTTATTGAGCCAATGTTGTTGAGTTGCCCTCACCTTTACAAATATAAAGATAATTTCGCTTGAATAGAAGTTCATAGTTCGATCAGGATTAAGATTAAGTTACCTTAGGTCATTGTTGAGCAAGAAATTTTGGCCAATTAAATTTTGCCACATCATCACAGAAAATATTGTGATAATTATATTTCTTTTATTGGGTTTGAATAATTAAGTTTACTCAACCCAACCCAATTCAAATTCAACAAGCAGATGGGCCCAAGTCCAATAAGACAAATGGGCCCAAGCCTAAGCCTATCAAGCAAACGGGTCCAAGCCCACTTAAAGCCCATGAAGTTTCTCTATAAATAGAGACCTTTGCCACTCAGTTGAAGGCTTGGAT
>JBBPDI010068304.1:0-17904 GCA_037974545.1 Cucumis variabilis
TCATATCTTTCTTTTAAACTTTGCCATAGTTTATAGGGATCTTTTATCGTAAGATATTCAATTTTTAATCCCTCATGTTTTTTACAATGTCATTAACATGTTGACCAACGTGTTGCTCAAGTTTTGCCTTTAATAAAATCAACCAATTATACTTCAACACTATAGTAACATATATTATAAAATTTCTAGGAAAGTTACAAAATTATTGAAAAGATTAAATAACACATGAATAATAATCTAACACAAAAATGAATAAATTTGAAACAACAAATAATTTATTGATGAAAATGAGTAGAAGTAAAGTTGATTTCTTTAGTAATTATTTGAAGAGTGACATATAATCAACTCCATAAGCTCCTGACGAGGAGTTGAACACCAAATTGAGGGTTTAAGCTTACAGACATCATATAGGCATGCGTGTAGGTTGGAAAAATTGTAAAAGCGAAACACTGAATTATCATAGCCAATGAAACTTTAGCCACGATCAAAGCCAAATGTTGTCCTACACAAATTCTTGGACCCAACCCAAATGGTAGAAATGAAGCAAGATGCTTCTAGGCTCACTAAATCTCATAAGGTTGAAGTTATGTGCATCTTCTCCCCAAAGCTCTTTGTCATGGTGGATTGCAACCACCAAAAGTTGAAGTTGTGTGCCTTCTAAAACATCGATGTTTCCTAGCATTAGTCGTTTCATTGTCCGCCTCATCATCAGAATCGCTGGTGGATAAAGTCGAAGTGTTTCATTGACTATCATGCCCACTTGTCGAACAAAATGAATCATTAAACACCTATCTTCTCTCATTTTTGTGTAAGGTTTTGAGTCTATTGTGATTTAATACTTACTAGTTTTAGTTCGGTTAAATTATCGGGCCACAAACATTGATAACTTCTTCTCTAGCTCGATCTTGCAATTCTTGATGCTCTGCTAGTAGTAAAAGTGCCCAAATTAAAAGATTAGTTGTTGTTTCCATTCCTGCAAAATAGAATGTCTTGCATTCGTTTACTTCTTCTTCCACTCCAAGATTTTCTATTTCCCCATTCTGGATCTTGTATGATGACAATAAGAGGTTGAGTAAATTAGTTCAGTTTTCCCTTTCTTTTTTATTTTACTTTCAACTAGTACTTTTATTGAAGACAAATGGAAAGATAATTTGGCTTAAACCAAATTGGTATCAGAGCACCATCGGACTTGAGACCAATGGCTAACCGTCATGGTGAAGCTCTGGCAGTGGAGGAATAATAAGAAGCGAGAGAAACAACCGTCCTCTCTCAAAGAACAACAACCAGACGCTTGCTGTCAGTTGAGGACACCTTGGAATAAATTCTTGAGACTTTGCAAGCAGTAGCAAAAAGGTTGGACGTTATAGCTCCAGTTCAACCGGAAGGATGGCCAAATTTGCAGCAACGGAGGGCTTAAAGAAGAAGAGCTGCAGAGCATCCAGAAGGCTACAGAGAAATCAAGAAAATTATCAAGAAAGAAGATTAAACTGGTTTCAAAGAAGAGGTAGACATCAAGAACAGTGGCCAAAAATTCAAGATTGGGTTTCTTCAAGCGAAGAAGAAGAAAGTGATGCTACTAATAACAACAGACGACGTCGTCTTGATCGTTTTAGAGAAAGAAGGGCAGAAGCATTTGAATATAAAATTAAAATCGATCTTTCTGCATATGATGGCAAACAGAACATAGAAACCTTTCTTGATTGGATCAAGAACACTAAAAATGTTTTCAATTATACGAATACAGCTGAGCATAAGAAAGTTCATTTGGTAGCATTGAAACTTAAAGAAGGAGCTTCAGTCTAGTGGGATCAAGTGGCAGTTAATCGATAAATGCAGGGAAAGCAACCAGTCCAATCATGGGAGAAATGAAGAAATTGATGAAACAAAGGTTTTTACCTCCCAACTATGAACATACATTGTACATACAATACCAAAACTGCCGACAAGGGTCCCAAAAAATAGCAGAGTATATTGAGGAATTTCATAGATTGATCGCTATAGCTTACACAAGATTTACTGAAGGGTTATGGATGGACCTAAAGGAGAGGGTAAAACTCCAACAATTTCAATAGCTATCAGAAGCTATAGCTTACGCAGAGACAATAGAAGAGATGATGGAAAGTAAAGTGAAGTGTACAAGGAAAGGATCCTGGGAGAGTTCCACATCCAAAAGTACATTAGCACCACAGGCAACTAACCAATATAGCAAAGAAGAATAAGGAACCAGAAAAGAAAGTGGACTCGAGCGACAAAGAAGAAGCCATTGAAGCTGCTAAGAAATCCAGAAACCCCTACAACATGCCTTTCTCAAGAACCTGTTATAGATGTGGACAAGCTGATCATCCCTCTAATGCTTGCCCTCAAAGAAAGATAGTTGCAATAGCAGATGGTGAAGAAGATCTAAGCCAAAGAAGCAACGAAGAACTTGAAGAAGAGGCAGTACTAATTCAAGCTGATGAAGGAGACAGCCTATCATGTATTTTACAGAAAATACTACTCACTCCAAAAGAAGAACACCAGCCTCAAAGGCATAGTCTGTTCAAAAGAAGATGCACAATTCAAGGTAAAATTTGTAATGTTATAATTGACAATGGAAGCAGTGAAAACTTTGTCTCAAAGAAACTAGTGATAGCCTTGAATCTCAAAAGTGAAATTCACCTCAATCTCTATAAGATTGGATGAATAAAGAAAGGAGGAGAAGCTCAAATATCATAAATATGTCATATCTTGTTCCATTATCCATTGGCAGCAGCTATAAAGACCAAGTCGTATGTGATGTACACGAAATGGATGTGTGTCATATACTCTTGGAAAGACCATGGCAATACGACACTCGAGCCTTACATAAGGGAAAAAAGAATACTTACGAGTTCCAATTGATGAATAAGAAGGTAATCCTATTGCCTTTAAAAAGAAAGAATAAAGAGGGAACAATCAAAAGTAAGAAAAGCATAAGCCTTTTTGTGATGATCAGTGAAAAGAAATTGATGGAGCGTGAAGCAGATATTTTGGGACTAGTTATAACTAACCAGAATAGGCATGAAGAAATTGTTGAAATCCCTAAAGAAGTTCAGGATTTACTCGATAAATTCTCCAATATTATTAAAGAGTCATCAGAATTACCCTCTTTGTGAGACATCCAACACAATATTGAATTAACACCAGGGACTACACTACAGAATCTGCCACACTACAAAATGAGTCCAAAGGAGTACGTTGTTTTACAACAAACTATTGAAGATTTACTAACAAAGGGCCATATTCAACCAAGCCTAAGCCCATGTGCAGTACCTGCCTTATTAACTCCAAAGAAAGATGGGAATTAGAGGATGTGCGTTAATAGCAGGGCAGTAAATAAAATCACAGTGAAGTACAGATTTCCTATCCCAAGGATGGATGGTTTACTTGACCAACTTGGAGGAGCTTGGATTTTTTTCAAAAGTTGACTTGAAGAGTGGATATCACCAAATCAGAATTAGACCTAGAGATGAATGGAAGACAGCATTCACAACAAACGAGGGCCTCTTTGAATGGCTCGTGATGCCATTCAGATTATCTAACGCTCTAAGTGCCTTTATGAGGCTCATGAATCAAGTACTTCATCATTTCCTTAATAAATTTGTCATTGTTTATTTTGATGATATCTTGGTTGTTAGAAAATATGCAGAAGAACATAAAGTGCATCTACATCAAGTGTTTGATGCTTTGGCAAAAAACCAATTATACTTCAACCTCAAGAAATACGTCTTTTGTGTAGAAGAAATAGCCTTTTAGGGATTCATTATTAGGAAAAACCATATCCTAATGGATGAAAAGAAAGTAGAGGCAATCAAAAACTGATCAATACCAACTTCAACAAAGGAAGTATAAGCTTTCATTGGCTTGGCTTAATTTTATAGGAATTTATCTGTAATTTCAGCACCATTGCCTCACCTATTACAGACTATTTGAAAAAAGGAGCCTTCCAATGGGGAAAGAAACAATAAGATAGCTTTGAGTTACTAAAGAAAAAGTTGAGTAACAATTCAGTGTTGAGACTCCCCGATTTTTCCCAACCATTTGAAGTGGCAGTAGATGCTTGTGGAACCTGTATTAGAGTTGTCCTATCTCAATCAAGCCATCCCATCTAGTATTTTAGTGAGAAACTCAGCCCATCAAGACAGACATGGAGCACCTATAAACAGAAGATGTATGCACTCATTCGTGCCCTAAAGTAGTGGGAACATTATCTATTGTCTAAAGAGTTCATCCTAATAACAGATCATTTCTCCTTAAAATATCTTCAAGCTCAGAAATCTATCAACAAGATGCATGCTAGATGGATCTCCTTCTTACAAAGGTTTGACTTCGTTATCAAGCATAAAAGTGGAAAAGAAAATAAGCATTCAAGCATTTAGTAGAAAGCATTCCTTACTTTCAATATTATCATCTGAAGTGATAGCATTCAAGCATTTACCAGACTTATATGAAGATGATGTTGACTTCAACCAAACATGGTATAAATGCACTCATCATCTCCAAGCAGAAGAATTTCATATTGTTAATGGATTCCTATTCAAAGGAGAAAGATTATGTATACCCCACTTCTCCCTAAGAGAAGCCCTACTATAAGAGACGCATTCCGGAGGCCTAGCTGGCCACCTTGGGCAAGACAAAACGCTTGAAATACTTTTCTCCAGATACTATTGGCCTCAGTTACGAAAAGACACAAACAACTTTTGAGATTCTATCCTATTTGCGAAACAGCTAAAGGAGCAGCTCCAATGCTAGATTATACAACCCTTTACCTATCCCTACAACTATATGAGAGAACTTATCAATAGACTTCATTTTGGGATTGCTAAAAACTCAAAGATAGCATGATGTTGTAATGGTAGTCGTTAACAAATTCAGCAAAATGGCACATTTCCTATCCTGCAAGAAAACTAATGACGCAGTCTATATCGCTAATCTCTTCTTTCGAGAGAATTTGACTACATGGCATACCTGAATCTATTGTATCAGACAGAGACGTGAAGTTTTTAAGCCACTTTTGGTGCACCCTATGAAAAAAAACTAGATACTACACTCAAATTTAGCACTACAGCCCATCCACAAACAGACGGCCAAACAGAAGTCACTAACAGAACTTTGGGAAATCTAATCCATTGCCTAAGTGAATCAAAACCTAAACAGTGGGATCTAACATTAGCTCAAGCTGAATTTGCATTCAACAATATGAAAAACAGATTAAGAGATGTCCCTTTGAAATTATCTACACCAAAAGTCCTAGACTTAATTTTGATCTTGCTAATCTACCATCACATGTAGATATCAACACTGAAGCAAAAAATATGATCGAGAGAACATAAAGCCTGCACAAAGAGGTACATGAACACCTAGAGAAAACTACTTTATCTTATAAATAAGATAAAGACAAGAAAAGAAGGGAAGTAAAATTTAAAAACAGAGATCTAGTGATGATTCATTTGAAGAAAAACATATTTCCAATAGAGACGTATAATAAACTTAAAGACAGACAGCTTGGGCCTTGCAAAATACTAGAAAAGTATAATGATAATGCTTACAGAAATGAACTATCGGACGACCTACATATCAACCTTATTTTTAGTGTAGCAGACTTGAAGACCTACCACGCTTCAGATGAGTTTCAGCTTGCTGATTAGTTTAACTCAGGGATGAGTTGATTTTGGGTGGGGTGGATTTGATGTAACTAAATAAGGTTTTCTAATTCGGCCACCTAGCTAACTAACCAAAAACTGTTAAAGTTGTTACAACTAAAAACAGTTATTATGTTGTAAAGTTCTTGTATAAATAAACATCTTTACCACATTGCAAAGATAAGAAAAAAAATTTTCAGAAAAACATAATTTGGCTAATGCCAGAAACGCATCGGAGAGAGGATGAGATCCATTTGGGGAGGCGGCATCGAAGCGCGATCGTCACAAAACAAAAATAGATTTCAAGGGCATGGACATAAAATCGGGGAGAGTAAGGAAAAAAATGGAAGACGAATAGAAGTGGGCTATCGTCGAAAATAGAAGGGAAGGAAATAGATTTCCTTTCATGTTTTTCCACATCGGAGACGAAAAGGAGAAGACAACAAAAATGAGGAAGAAAAGCTGAGAAAAAGGAAAGAAATCAAACAAAAATCAGAGAAAAAGGGAAGAAAATTGAAAGAAAATCATAGGAAAATGGGAAAAATCGATCGAAAATGGGTAGGGCAATTTTAGGGTTGTACGAAGGAAAATGGGGGATAACCCTAATCCCCATTTGTTTGACCCAATTTTCTAATCCCTTTTTCCCTAAAACCTAGGCCCAAACACACCCAAAAGGATTAAAAACACACACACAATATCTTAGATTATAGAAAGAGTGTACCTATATAGCTTTAATTTCAAATCATGTCAATCACATATTAACATTTTAACCCAAATATATTAACTTCAAATAATGTGCAGGTGGTATGAATTAACTAGTTTACTAGATTGATTTTATTTAAAGTCAACGAAGGAATTATTTAGAATGACAATATCTCTTTTTATATGGTAACTTTTTTAAGTACAAACAAGAGAGGGGATCTAGACTTGAAACTCTTTTAGTCTTCAAGTATGTGTAGGGTGACAGTTAAACTAAGTTTTTGAAGTTAATAATTTCTTTCTTTTTCATGATTTCTGCTTTTCATTGATTTATTGGATTCTTAACTAATGTTTTTTTTCTTTTTCTTTTTAATTTTTCACTGTTGAAGTGAGTATTTTTCCAACACATATATATTACACACAAGGTGACTTAATTTATAGTGTAATCTACAATTTATTATATCAAATTTTAATTAAAAAAAAAGAAAAGAAAAGAAGCTTATTTTATATTTTATGGTGCAAAAGTGATTTTCCTAATGTCGTCTATATATATATATATGTATGATTTTATTATATATTAGTTTCCATCATAAAAAAATGGATTATTTGATGAACAAAGAGATTAATATATATCAAATCTATATGTAGGGGTGTACATAGGTCAGATTGGGCCAGGTTGGTGAAAAATTATGGACCAACCAAAAGTATCCGAATTGAAAAAAATGAACCCTTCTGGTTCATTATGCAAAGGTCAACCTAACCCAACCCAAAAAATTTGAGTTGAGTCGGTTTGGGTTGGCAGGTTGGTTTTTTGGCATTCTCTATTTTGAAGGGTTTAAGCTAACTGATTCTTTTCTTTTCTTTTGTTTTGTTTTTTTAAAATCTTCAACTACTCTCTTCCTAAAATTGCACTTGAAGAGAAACATATCTATATTCGAAATTAAAAAAAAAATTGCTATAAGAGCCAACATACAGCAAATTTGATTTTTCACATCAAACATGTGCTTCATAAATGACATTATTTTTCAATGGAGAACAGACAAACACCATTTTCATAATTTCCTCCAAAAAAAACCTTAAATTTCATCTGGTAGTGTATAACACCATCAAAACAAAACCAAAAAAATTCATGAGTTGACTTCAATGAAAACCAAGAAAAAATATTCAAGATCAAACCTTAGATATGTTCAAAGAGGGAAATGGCGGAGAGACAGCGAGACGGAGGGCAAAGGCAGAGAGTGGCGGAGAAGTTGGCTAAAGGAGAGGCTGTGAGATGGAGAGAGGAGGCAAAGGACAAAGAGTTTGTTGAATGAGATGGCTGCGTAAATGACGAAGAGTGTTAAAGAAGAGGTGGGTGCTAAGTGGGAGCGGAAGACGGTTTGGACTTTTGTTTTAGGTTAGGTTTTAGGTTTATATATATATATAATGTATAATCGGGTCGAGTTGGGTCAACCCGACCCTTATTAGTCCAACCCAGCTACCCGACCCAAATTTCCATTTTTCTATTTTTTAACCCAACCCAACACAACTCTACGGTTTGGGTTGGGTAAACCGATTGGTCGGGTTACCAATATTTTTTAACACCCCTATCTGTATGTGGAAGAAGCTAAGTAATGATCATCCAATGTGAAATTTATCACTTAAAAGTATGAAACAGTTGTTTTTTCATAAAATTAAAATAAATATAAAATAAAACGTATGAAACTGCTAGTTTTAATTAACTTTTAAATTCAACAAAATTTAACAAAGGTTATCGTCGCAGTTTATATATATAATAAAAAGAAAGAAAAAAAGTACCTTTTGTAATGACAAGTTGAATACTTCGTGTTACACATGTGTTTCATAATTGAAATGGGTCATTGCAAAAATAGCCAAAAAAAAACTTATAATAATAGAGTCCATATTATTACATTTTCTAAATTATAAAAGTAGCAAATTTAAAAGTCAATAACCCTCTAATAGCCTTTTGATAACCATCTGACAGTCATCTGATAGCATTAATTACTTGTCATGTTTGTCATATTCGCAATATGCAAAAAAGAGGTGTCATTGACTGTTTTTTTTAAATGTTTTCGTCATCTAATGCAATTTATCTAGTTAAAATGCATAATAATAATAAAATGTAATGAGCTAGGTTTATAATTTATGAATTCGACCTCTGATGGCTGGCTTTGACAAATTTCCTATATCTCTTGCAATTTAGTCATGTTAGTCCTGGCTCATTTGAAAAGTAACTTCACACACCAACACGAATTTTTTAGCATATTTTGTCTTCACTCACATGCTTTGCTTGGAACATTATCAGGAGATCACCAACAATAGAATTGCTCTCAACTAAGCAAATTTAACTTTTTTTAAAAAAAGAAAAACACATTTATCATTGAAATTCCTATGATAATTAAGTCACTGAAAAGAAAGGTGTACATTATTCGTATAGGAAACTTGTAATAATTTCTTAACCATACTTTTTTACGGTATCTCGAATGGTCGTTGTATTTTCCTTCAGTCCAATCAAAATAAAATTTGTGTCTTACTCTTAAAACAAGTAGTAGTACTTACAAGTAGTTGTTGTGTTTGAGTAAACTATGAATAGAAATGCACTAACAATAAATGAGAGAGATTAGTGAACAATATGATGTGATTTTCTAGCTAGGATTAATGTGTAGTTTCCCCCTTGATTGATAATTAATTACTGATTTATACTTAGCAAGTTGACTATGATCATAATTATAAATGGTCCTTAATACCTAATTAATTAATTATGAGAAGATGAATGTAACACCCAAAAATTTAAGGTCATTTTTTTTACTTAATTATCATGAATAATTTATTATTAAATTATTATGGGTTTTAGATTAATTGGAGTTGAAATTAAGGAATTTATTTGGTGTAAAGTGTTACACTACAAGAAATTCAAGATCTTCTGACGTCAATCTAAACCATCGATAGATCAGACGTCATCGCATCGAGAGATGGGGCATCTCCCAACGCATAAATTGGTGCTTCAAGAGATGTACATCTCCCGATGCCCTACATGCAAGCATCGGGAAAGGGAAGATAAGTCCCAACATTATTTAATGGTGTCAAAAGATAGAAGAGCATTCTCGACGCACAACCATTGGCATTGGAAAGATTAAGGAGAGTTGCCGACACATTACTTTTAATACGTTGACAATTATGGGATAACTCTCAATGCCACTTCGTGTCCTTTCGAGAGTTTTTCTTCAAATACCCTTTTGCATATCTCTTCCTTCTCTTTTACAGATCTCTTCCTTCCCTTTCACAGATTTCTTCCACAACAAAGGATGTTCACCCTCTATCCTTGTCATGTCCTGCCTCAAATGCCACTCCTTACGACAAGATGGGTCAGTCGTGTTGCCTAGACAGTCATGTGCATCTCTTCGTGAGATGATGCATTGAATGTCTAGTAAGCAGAACGTCTAACTTAACTTGTTCATTCGCGAAGCCTCTTGCCTTGAATTTATACTTTCTTATTGCAGTAGAAATTTACAACTTGTGAACTTTGCTCTGTCGTCTAGTACAGTTACAAAACACCACTCAACTTTAAGTTCTAGCCAACAAACTCAAGAGATAATAATAAAACAACGAAATACATAACTACTTCTCTCTATAAAATTAACACCGTAATAAGGTTTACGCGTTACAAATTACATTCAATTTTCTCGCGGACATAAAACTAAAGCTAACTTCTGATCCACCTTTCCTCGCCTAGTGCCTAATGATGCTCTTTATGGAGAGGTTTTCAGAAGTATAAGTACTTGTTTCCTTGAGTCGTTAACGACAACTCAAGGACATTCTTTAGGACTTCCTTTCCCTGGCTCAATTCCTTCACACTCATTGTCTTCGACCCCACAACTCTGACGTGTCAGATGGCCTTTCTGAAGGGCTTAAAGCCCTTGGCAGCTAAAGATTTTATACAGATATTATATCGATTTAATTGAAAACTTAAAAATATCATAAACAAATTTTTCTATAATTTAAACCAAGGTTAAGCATGCTTAAACAAATTATAGATTAGAGAATTACATAATAGAGTAACTTACTCTTTAAAAAAATTATAGAATAAAGAATTACATAATAGAGTAACTTACTCTCGTTGACATCTCTGAATCTAATAATCACCGATTGGGACACCACCCATCAAAGTTTACCTATCCTTTGGCATGAGATTGGTTTGTGGAAACCAATTGGAATAGAAAAAAGTTTTTGAGAGAATCTCTAAGAGGATTCGTAGAGAAGCAAAAGCTTAGGTTGAAAAACCTGTTTTCTTCTATGTATTTATAACTCTCTTCTTTAGGAAGTTGTAGAGAATGAGATTCTATTAATTTAAAAATATTAAATTAACAAAAATATTAAATTATCTAATTAATTAATTAATTTAATTAATAATTCATTAAATCATATTTAATAAATATATCTCACATATCTTATAGTTTAAATTTAATTGATTTAATTAAATTTAATTTAATTTAATAAAATTAAACTAAACTATTAATTAATTCTTTAATTAATTAATTGCTAAATTAAATATCTTATATTTAATTTAAATCAAATTTGAATCATATTCAAATATAAATTTATCTTATAACCTATAGTTTTAATGTGTATCATATACGCAGTGAACTTTAACCTATAGTTTTAATATGAATCCAATTCACATTAAATTAATATTTGAACCCATTCAAATATTTCATCTCTCATTAATTTTGAATCATATAATGAAGTTTGATTAAAACATAAACTTTATAATTACAATATATCACTATATATTATACTCATTTTCAAAGTAAACTTAAACATTTCAAATTATAACCAATATTAATAAATCTAATTTATGAGCCAGGAAGGGGATTTAATAAACCTATAGATCAGAAGCTACAACAATATGAGATTAATTGGCTAAACTCATTAACCACATTAATCAATATTCGTTAACTGTGTGTACATTCCTCTAAAGACTCACAACTGAACTCTTCTCCCTATATATATGTTTCTGTGTCCACAGATAGAGACCAATAATAGCAAGTTAGTGAGCCAAATTACCGTTTTACCTCTGAGTTACTTCTAGTTCTTAAATACTAGTAATCCTCTAATGAACAACTTGTTTATGGTCTAACCAATAATAAAAAACCTCTCTCGTGTCATAAAGAGGGTAGAGCCCTTTATTCAAGTCCTGGAGACACCATTTGAGGGAACACTCATCTACTTACCCTAAAGTCAGGAAGAAGTGAATTTCATCTTGTGTGATTATGTTTCCACCTCCCAACTTGGTCTTGTCCTTAAAATGATATGCATATTGAATCGACAATCTGGTCACTCTCACTCATACAAATCAAAAGCCAATCCCTCGCGAACAAGAGTTCATAATACACTCAGAATTAAGACTAAGTTACATAGGTCATCCTAATGAAATAAAAACCCAATTAGTTAACAGAGTTACATCAGGTTACTATTTCGTAGTTCGGTCTTATGCAAACTCGTTGCATAAGATACCTTTACTTGCATGTCACCTATACAAACACATTGGATCATTGTGTTTGTATTAAATACAAAGTGAGTCGTACTCATAGTGTTACCAAGATAACGTATCCAGCCTTATCCCTATAATATAGATCTTTTATGCTTATCTCGAACATTGATCCTTGTATGTCTCTACATACTGTTCAAGACTCATCAAACAACTTAGGATGTTATTTTACTAAATTTAGGTTATTAAGAAAAAGCTAATAATATAATCAATAACGCTTATTGAAATAGTAATAGCAACAATAACATTATATTAATAAATAACGATCAATGAATTATATTTACTATCTACAAGTTTTAGGACACAAATCCCAATAAACTCCTACTTAAACTAAAACTCTAATCTCTTTGTGATGTATATAATAAAGTAACCTCAAACATTGCAAATGGTAAAATGCACAAGTGTATTATATAAAACATATATATACAAATACAATAAACTAGGGCATTCTTATACCCATTACACATCTTCCACTTGTCCTAGATTACCTAATGCATGTATCTCGTAGACCTAGACTTTCGAGATAACCCTCGAAAACTTTAGTCGTGAGAGTCTTCATAAATGAATATTGTTCCATTATTATCACAATATAAGTGATGGACATGTTCATGTTTGAAACAACTTTCAAATCATGTAGGAACTTCTTGATCCAAAATGCTTCTTTTGCTTCTTCACAAGCAGTGTCATATTCAGCCTCCATAGAAGAGTCTGCAATGCATCCTTGCTTGATACTACACCATGCCACAACTCGCCATTTAGGGTGAACATTGATCCTGACGTGAATTTTCTAGAATCCTTATCGGTTTGGAAATCAGAGTTAGTGTTGTTGGGATTTATGTCCTAAAACTCATAGATTGAAAATATAATCTATTGACTGTTGTTAATAAAGTGTTATTATTGTAATAATTGTTATTGATTATATCATTAGTTTTGTCTTAATAACCTAAATCCAATAAACTAACATCATAAGTTATTTAATGAGTCTTGAATAGTAAGTAGAGACATACGGGGATCAATGTTCGAGATCAACTTAAAGGGTCTATAGTATAGGGATAAAGCTGGATACCTTATCCTGGTAACACTATGGATACGACTCGCTTTATATTTGATACAATCACAATGATCCAACGCATTCATATAGTTGACATGCGAGTTAGGATATCCTATGTAATGAGTTTGCATGATATCGGACCGTAAAATAGTAACCACTAGATGTAACTCCATTAACTAGTTAGGTTTCTATTTCATTAGGATGACCGAGGTAACTTAGTCTTAATACTAAGTGTATTATGAACTCCTGTTCGTGAGGGATTGTCTTTTAATTTGTATAGATGAGAGTGGCCAGATGTCGACTCAATAAGCATATCATTTTGAGGACAAGACCGAATGGGGAGCTGGAAACATAATTACACAAGATGGAATTCACTACTTTCTTACTTTAGGGTAAGTAGATGAGTTTTCACTTAAATGATGTCTCCAGGACTTGAACAAAGGGGTATTTGTTTATTGGTAGGCCATGAACAGGTTGTTCATTACATGAGCACTGGTACTTCAGGATTATAGGTAACCTAAGGGTAAAATGGTAATTTAACACAGTTGGTGTTACGAACACTCGTGAAGGACTAACTTACTATTATTGGTCTATATCCGTGGACACATAAATATATCTGTAGTGAGAAGAGTTCAACTATGAATCTTTAGTAAAATGTAAACACAGCTAACAAATATTGATTAATGTGGTTAATGAGTTTAGCCAATTAATCTCAGATCGTTGCAGTTTCTTATGTATAGGTTCATTAGGGTCCCCTTTCTAGCTCGTAAAGGATAATGAGATTTATTTATATTGGTTGTAATTTTAAATATTCAAATTTACTTTGAAAATTAGTATAATGTATAATATTACATTATAATATAAAGTTTATCAAACTTTATTGTATAGATTTAATTTTGGATATGACTCAAAATTAATTTAGGAGAGATAAAATATTTGAATGAGTTCAAATATTAATCTAATGTGAATTGGATTCATATTAAAATTATTGATTATGAGAGAAATTTATATTTGAATATGATTCAAATTTCACTTAAGTTAAATATAAGATATTTAATTTAGTTATTAATGAATTAATAGTTTAGTTTAATATTATTTAATTAAATTTGATTTAATTAAATTAATATAAAACTATAATATATTAGAGAGATATTCATTAAATAATATTTAAATAAAAAATTAATTAAATATGATAAAATTAATTATTAACTAATTGATTAATGTTTAATTAATTAGTTGATTTAAAATTTCTATTAATTTCATATTTTTTAAATTAATAGAATCTCACTATCCTCTCATACGCTCTCTTTCCTACTCCAAGAAGAAAAGAGAGTGATAAATATCAAGAAAAAAATAGTTTTCTTAAATAATTCAATGAACCAAAAAATAAAACTAATAATTTTGTTTTTCTAGAAAAGAGTCTCTAAAAAATCTCTAAGCTTTTTCTCATCCCAATTAGTTCCCACAAACCAATCCATCCCAAAGAATAGAAAGGTCTCTGACGGATGGTGTCCTAATTTGGAGACTCATTTTGTAGATTCAGAGACATCAAACAAGTAAGTTTTTTCTTTCTCTAATCTATAATTAGAATGCATATTTAGCCTTTAAGTCTTAATAAGAAAATTTGTTTCTATATTTTTTTACCAATGCACTGGTATTTTGAAATTTCTAAATCAAATTGAGAAATGGTTCTTTAAAATCTTTCGTTGTCAAGGGCTTTTATCCCTTCAATTGATATCAGAGCGATCTCAATTTTAAATTGAGAATTTTAAATTTTGCATGGATTGGGTGGAATTTTTTTTTTTTTTTGTATTATGTATGAGAGTATGCAAACAAACTCAACCAACAAGAATATGTAACTAAAATTAAATGCAACAATTGTTAGAAAAGAGTTAGAGTTGAAGACACCGTAATTTTATAGGGTTTCAGTTAAACTCAACAAACATCCACTTTCCCAAGCACCTCTTGAGATTTTGATTTAAAATCTTCTTTTGACTCTTTTCACGGATTAGAGTCGAACCGTTACTTGCTCCTTTTTTGAATTCAAGAGAAAACTCGATCATTTCCACGGATTAGGATCCAACCGTTATAATATGTTGACCTTTTAAATCACACAAAAGAAAACTTTCTAAATGAGTGAGTATACAATTTGAAGCTCTCAATCATTAATCCTTACAATACAATAAGAATTCTCTCAAGGACAAGATGAAAAGAATAAAAATTGGAAGCTTTAGAGAGAATAACAATGTTGGCTTTTGCACTTTTTGAGGATAGTAAAGTTTAATAATTATATTAAAAATTTGGAGAAAATGAAGTATTTAAAATTTGGAGAAAATTTAGAAAGATAAATTCAAAATCATTTTGGGTCATTGGATGTAAGTAAAAGAAAAATGAATGGTTGAGATTTAAACTCAATTAGCTGTTAGACACAATACAAATAATAATATAATAATATGTCTTTTCAAAATACTTTGTTTAAAGCCCAATAAAGCAACTTCACCATCTTTTTTTATAAAAAAACCAGCAGTTAAACAAAAGATAAATAACAATATTAAAGTCATTTTCTTTTTAAATTTATTTTCTTTATAAAAGCCAATAAAACATAACTAAAAGTCACATTTGTTACTCCTTCATTGCTCCAAGTGACTTTCTCTAATTGGTTCAAATTAAATACTTGGTCGTCACGTCACCATATCGGGTATTGTTCTGTTAAGCTTTATTTCTAATGATATTTTCATTTTCATCCATCTTATTTCTAAAAACTCATTTAGTTCCAATTATAGATGCATTAGAAGGCTTAGGGACTTATTCCCAAAGTTTGTTCCTTTTAAATTGATTTAATTCTTCTTGCATAGCTAAAATCCAAAACTTATCACATTCGGCATCTTTAAAACTTCTAGGTTCAATTTGAGACAAAAAAGCAAGATTACTAAACAAATTAAGAGAAGGACGAGTTTTGACACCTTGTTCGGGATTACCAAGAATTAAATCTTTGGGATGGGATAGAGCATATCTCCACTCTTTATGTAACGACCCAACTTTTATAACTAAGCCAAAGTCATTAATTTTAAACAATATCCTTAGTTTACACAAAAACACCAAGTTAAACCAAAATTCAACTCTCAAAGAAAACAAAATTTAAGTTCGGGCCCTATTTAAAATAACCAAGTTTTCAAAGTAAAGCTTGCAGAAACATCAGTTCATGAACTTAGTTAAGCCACAAAATTTTCTAAGACAGTCTCAAGTACTAAAACGAAATAAGAAAACAAAACATTTAAGCAGAAGCAATTGACGACATCCCTTATGGCAATCACGCCTCCTTTTTGTCCCTCGCTGGTCTGCCTCCCTTGTTACCTTTGCCTGAAAAGTTAAACATAAAAGGGTGAGTATAATTATACTTAGTAAGAGACCCACTACTAGTCCCGTTATGGAAAAATAAAATATTAACTTCTCAATGGAGTACCCTACACAGTCACAGTCTTGTGATCCCGTAGGATGCACAAAAAGGTAGTGATCCCGTAGGACACCTGCAAGGTAACTACACAATAAGAACTAATAATTTTTCCCTCAGTCCATTCTAACATCTTAACAGTCATTCATAGTACATTCAAATGAACTCATCACATCAACTCTTCACTTATCCCCTAACAATCATCTTACACTAATTTAGTCCAAGGTCAGTCAGACACATATCAGTACATCAGTCAACCACTAGATCATCATAACATTTCCTCAGTCCACAAGAACATAACCATACTTAATAAATTGTATATTCTGTCTAAACAACAAACCACCTGTTTAAAACCTAACCATATATAAGGAACCTCTACTAGTTTCAGTCATTCTACATCCATATGTGTATGCACATATGTATATCCAGAAAATCACATAAAGGCACTTAACACCTAGTCTACATCAAATCCATGTATATATATAAGTTTCTCCCAGTCAACCACGGCGTACAATAACCTTCAAATCTACTTCGACATACATGTGTATCATATCAACATCCGACCTCAGTATAACGATTTCTCAAATAGATACACTCGTACATAAGCATCACCCATTTTGGTTCAGTCAAATCAATTAACCATACACTATTCATTCTTTAACATAACAATCAACCATCCTCAGCTCAGTCAGTACAATATTTTAAATTCAGTCAATCCATCAACACATTTAAAACTATGTAAAATAATTAAATCTTTTTAACCCCTTCTACCTACGCTTAGCAATCATGTCCTTTATTTCACTCAAGTCCATGCATAACAGTCAATTCATTTTAAACATTGAAATCAACATATAGGTCCAGTAGTAGAAATCCCTTACCTCGCTTTTATACAAGTTCTTCAATCGAACCAATTCAAATAGTCCAATTCTAAGCATAAACAACATAAATCAACATCCGCTAAACTATTACATTCATTTAATTCACTCCAAGTGTGAATTTGGCAACTTACCCAAGCCGATGGAAAGTCGAACTCCACCTCAACCTATTGAAAAATCAAGGATTCGCTCACCGACCTTAACTTGGCACCTTCAAAGAAAAACATTAGACAACCGTTTAGTTGACATTATACCTCAACGAATCTGTCAAGTGGAACCATCAAATTCATTGTTACAAGCTTACACCACAACTGATACTTCTTGTGCCAAGGCAGAAATCACACTTAGCTTAAAAGAAAATTCAAAGTGGGCGAAAGCAGAACAAAACGACACGTGAAGGGGTGCCAAAACTGCAGCTGGAAGGCAGAAGATGCGACTCGAAGGGAAACGTGCAGTGGCGCGACTGCTGTGACCTGACGGAACCTGCGATGAGAACCCACGGCTATAGGCAGCTTCGTAAACCGGAGGGGGTGGCGAGCACGGCAGCTGTGCTGCAAAGTCGAGTGACGTGTGGGCTTCACGATGACTCCACAAATCGGGGGTGGCGGCAGACAATAAGG
>JBBPDI010068317.1:0-17901 GCA_037974545.1 Cucumis variabilis
ATCTTGAAGTTACCTTTCGCCATTCAAATAATAACAATAGTCCTCTTTAACAAAACTTTTCTATATTTATTGTCAAAATGAAAGATAGAATTTTGAATTGGATTTGCCTATATATATATATATATAATATAGAGAGAATTAATATATATTTATTTATTGGTGTCTCCGATAAGCTTTTGTTTATTACAAAGTGAGAGACAACCAAAGCAAAACCGTCTCATGCCGGCACCTTAAACCCTACTTTAATCTTCAATTTTTTGCATTCCAAATATTAGGTTTAATTCTAAGTTTGGTCTGTCAATTGTAATGAATAAAATTTTCTAAAGACTTCCTTTTGTTGCATTGTTTTGAATAGCTTTGTGATATTTTGTTCTATACTGTTTCTATCCTATAATTAAGTTTTAAGATAGTTCATTCAATTAAGTTTCGAATCAATCTATGATGTATCGTTAATTCCCAACTTTTAAATACTGGTGTACATTGTTAATTTTTTATTATTATTATAATAAGTTTGGTTACATCTCTCATTATAATATTGGTTTCAAGATGAAACCTCATGTACTCTAATATGGTGTCAATACTTAAACCGACATTATGAAATCAACAAATAATAAAATAGAAAATATAAAGAGTGAAGAAATCAGCGTAGAGATTTACTTGATTTACTAATAGTGTTGTTAATTAGCTAGTTGCGTTCATATTCGGAATGTGATAATAGATTCAAATTAGAATTAAAAAAAGAAATTGAAAAACCCAAAATTTAAACTTAGTTTGATACAAGAATGATGAGTCCAAAAAGACACCATTTTAAGCACACATATATCGAAGATATATCTTTAATTACTAAGATAAATGAGTTACTCATCTCATTGTTATTTAACTTCGAGATTGAATTTTTAAGTTTTATGTTAGTTGAGTTATACTCTGATTTATTGATATAAAATTAAATTTTAAAAGTTGAAACTAAAATTATAAATTAATATCTTCTTAAAAGAATTGTTTCTAGTGTGCATTATTCATTAATCATTTACAAGAAACTTTAAAAGGGACCTAATTAAACATTGTGAGCTTAGACCAAAATTGAAACTATTCTAATAATTTTGAAAATATTGAAGAGGTTCTGGCCCTAATTAACAATTACATATACTTACAACATAATTTAGGTACCGAAATATAAATCAAAATCTAAAGGTTCTAATGCAATTTCCAGACAACTATTTCGGTCTTGAAATTTTAAAATTTAATAATTGTCGTTTACATAACTATTAATCTTGCCACGCATCAACGTAAAGTACGAAATTGATGATTTCAACCTTTAATATTTAAGCCTATAAATAACTGGCCTACTCTTAATTTAAGTCCATTTTCAATGTTTAATGAAATTTGAGAAGATATGAAAAATATTTGTGAAATAAATAATGTACCTTCTTGATATGGAAAAAATATGGATTGTCTGGAGGAAAATTGCATCAGATGACAAAAAAAAAAAATAAAAAAAAAAATAGTTTATAGCACATCTTTTTTTATATTGCGAATATGACAAATATGACAAGTAATTAATGATATCAAACGGCTATCAAATTTGTTACTTTTGTAATATGAAGATTATTATAGGTTATCTACTTTTAAATTTGTTATTTTTGCAAAGCCATAAATTGACATGGACTCCATTATAATAATTTTTATACTATTTTTGCAAACGTTCCTTGTTTTTAAATATAACAAAATGAACCAAAATATTTATAAATATAATAAAATTATATCATGTTGATAGACACTGATATACTATTATGAGTGATAGAGTAAGTACTATATTTTAAAACCATTTCTAACAGTTTACCCTTTTTAACCATTTATGATAAAAAAATAAAATAAAATAATAACCCAAAAACTACATAGTTTATACTTTGGAGAAATAAATTATTTAACAGGCAGCTCAAAAAACAAAAATTTGCTGACTTCATTAATAATGTTTATGTTTCCAGAAAGGCATTAGAGGGAAAGACAAAATCTAAAAACCAACACTGATGGAATCAATGAAAATTTGTTTTGTGTATAATACATCCATCACATGAATAATTTGACTGAGTCCTTGCAGCTTCTTTTACTTGCAACTGAAGTTTAATCATTACAAAATTAATGTCACCTATAACTAATAATATTGATTAAATACAATAGTTAACCCAAATGATATGGGATAACTAACCCAAATAACAATAATTAATTTCAGTTATAACCACTCAACAGATGGTCTCTGTAAAGTAACAACAGCCATCTTGACTAAAAATTCATGAATGACTCGAGCTTTTGTAAACATATCTGCCATTTGAAAGGAAGATTCAATAGGCAATAATTTGAGATTGCCTTGTTGGAGATTGTCTCGAACGAAATGACAGTCAATCTCGATGTGCTCCGTTCCTTTGTGAATTGTAGGATTGGTAGCAATGAATATATATAGCAGATTGGTTATCACAGTATATTGTAGCAGGAGCTTGAGAAGGTATATGTAGATCATTGAGAACATGATTCAACCAAGTGATTTCACAAGAGACAGCTGCAAGAGTTCGATACTCGGCTTCAATTGTGGATCGTAAAAGAGTTGGTTGTTTCTTTGTTTTCCAAGATATACCAATGAAGCTCCTAAAAATATGCAAAAGCCAGTAACTGATCTGTGAGAATCCAAAACAAGCTCCCAAATCGAAATCAACAAAGGCCTTTACTTCAAAATCTTTGGATGGGCTGATCATTAAACCCTGTCCAGAAGTTCCATATTGAAATATTTTAACACTATGGACATTGCTTAGTTTAGTCACAAATTTGGCCAAGTTTATAAACACAAAAAACAAACGTCGTGGCCGGGTGGGAAATCTGTAGGTATAATAACCTACCAACAAGTTTTCGATAAAGAGTAGCAGATTCTTCGTCAAGTTGGGCTACCAGAAGATGTGGACAGTTCTTAATTTGGTATCATAGATTGAGGAGTAGTTTGGGCAGCTATATTATTAAGAGAAATATATTAGAATAAGATTTATATATAAAACTATATTCTAAAATTAATTTGAATGAGTATATTATTAATTGATAAATTTATATACATTAATTAGTTTGATAAATTAGGTCCATATCATATCACTTTTAGATTTGTAAAAATGAAAAAATTCAAGCCCAACCCACATTTGAATAAAGGAAAATTACAAACTTACCCTCTAAAATTATAAACATTTTCATTTATCACTTGATATGTTATTGATATACTTGATGTGTTTTTGATACATTTGTTATGCTTTACTGATACACTTATAAATTAAATAACACTTGATACACAACATTGGTTTGATACATTTGACATGTTGATATATTTGTTAAACTTTGCAAATACACTCAATCAATTAAATATATATTGATGCACTAAGCATAGTACGTATGTTGTATTGTTGATGCATTTGTTACGGTTTGTTCATACACACATGTTGTGATTTGTTCATACACTTGATGGGGTTTAATACACATAATACCCTACTGATAAACATTTTATACTTCATTATACACTTGACAAATTTAATACACATGATATAGTTCATATGTTTAACACCCTTAATGTACTATTGGGTACACTTTATATGTTTACTGATACACTCGATTGGTTAAAATACACTTAATATACTTCACTAGTACACTTTGATACATATTATATGTTTGATACCTCAAGTTATATAATTTATATACTTAATAATACTAAAATGAATTGCATTAAATTTGAAAAAATTAAAATTATGTAGTGAATATATCAACCAACTAATACATATCATATAAGTGCATCACAACATTGATATACAAAACATTGATACAAAACATTGATACAAAACTGATACATATAACGTGATGCTAAACCAAAGACAACCATCTTCATTATAGCCCAACTCAATAAATTTTGAATTGGATCTCAATGTCTTAAACTCAAAATTAGCCTTGACAGCTATAAAACGAAATGACTTCAACAAAATTTCTTTACTGCAAAACAAATCCTTTTCCTTAAAAGCCAATTCATTCTTAATATTGGTAATATCAACATATATAAAAATTGCTTACCTTTCAAATCAGCCTCAACTATGGAAGAAGAAGAAAAATCAATTGAAACGTAACATCCAAAGTTGTATTTACAAAATCAGCAACTAAAGGATATTGAGTAGATTGATCCTTACCAATGTAAAGAACCAAGTCACATCTTTATCTTCAACAATCTTAAGAACATGTTGAACACTATTATTGTTGGAAATTTACACTACAAGAAATTTTGCCTTTGCCGACGACAAGCATCTCGACCCCCATAAATGTCGTTCGCTAAAGTGAGATTCTCCAACGAATCTTTTAATCTTCGGCAATAAATGGAATATAATTGCCAACGGTCAAAATTAGAGAGTTGGCGTAGATGGGTTTTGCTGACGACTTATTTTTGTACCATTCGCATAGGTAGACATATGTCAATGGTTTATTATTATTGTAGGCTTAAGTGGACCAACTCCGATGGCGTTTAATAGACCGTCATTTGTTGGAAAACAAAAAAAAACCATAATCTCTTTTTTTCTCATTCCCATATCTCCCTCCCAAGGTTGTCCCCCTCTCTTCTCCTTCACACGATTTCCTCCCCATTCATGACTTCTCCTCTCTACCACGAATGGACGCCGTTGTCCCCCTAAATTTTTCTCACCATGAACATACATCCTTCTTCCCAATATTTTTTTTGTTGCAATCTCCTCCCTGTGGCCGACCCCATGCCGCCTCCGTCCCTCACCATCTATCTTTTTTCTCTTTGTGTTTTTTTTTTGTTTTGCTTATCAGGTTACTCTATTTTTTTGTTCTTCTCTGCTTGATTTTCTGTCCATATTTTCTTGTCTTACATAATATCTTCTTTCACTTTGATTTAGTTTGAAGGAGCCTTCTTGGGTGATGGTAAAGTTTTTAACAACTGTTATATTTTACTCAGAAATCTTATTAGATTAGTCAAATATTGTTATCATTTCTATGTTTTTTTTTTTTTTTTGCTATGTTTTTTCTGACTGTGAGGACTTTTTTCTAGAAAATATTAAATATCTTCCCCAATGCAGAAACACGTCGCTGAAAATCCTCACAACGTCACGAAAGGCTACTGTGATGTCATACATGACGTCGACAGCCACGTCGCGGAAAATCCATCGGGGATACTTTCTGCGACACATCTCGCTCCCACGCTGGTAAAAATTTCCCTAACGCACGATCCAGTACGTCGTATAAGGCTATCATGGTGTGACATCGCAGAAGGCTTCCTCGATGCAAACGTTGCGAAAGGCGTTTGCGACGTCGACGTTGCGAAAGGCTTCCTCAACGCTAACGTCGCAAAAGGTTTTTTCTTATTTTCTTATTATATTTTGTTTTTTTATTTTATTATTATCTTTTTATTGTTTCTATTATTTTTTATTATTTATTTTACTAACTCCCAATGTAATAAAATTTATAGTAAAATCATTAAAATGAAAATATTATTCATTACAAAATGATACATGAAATATGTTCAATACAAAAAAACTATTACATAATTCAAAACATTACATTAAAAGAAAAAACTTGAAATTTAATGCTCTAGTGCACTGTAGATACGGATGTCAAACCTACAAATAACATGAAAATATAGTTATAATATCACATATGAAAAGTTAAACAAATTAAATATTGAAAAGTGCGTACCCAAGTGATCATGGGCCTCTCTATGCCCGACTCATCTTTCAGCATCTTCTTCATCTCTTCCATTTTTTGTGCATGGTCCGCCATTTGTCGATCTTGCTTCTCCTCCCTTAGGCGTTGTTCTTGGAGCATTCGGTTAGCATTTTCAAGATTCGCTCTTAGTTCGCTAACCTCCGCTATATGTGTGCTTGGTAGTCATATATACTGGAGAAAAAAAAATGAAGCGGCAGTCCTAGACTTGGGTTATGGGACCCAACCAAGACCTTTTGAGTAGCCTGGTCGTCTATCCAAAAACTGTCTCGTAGATCTAGTCCTCAGTTAGTGGTTCAGAACCCTCTGGGACGGGCTGAGACTGAAGTTTCACCATTTGATTCTGCACAACAGAAGCTTGTAAGTTTGAGAGATGATCAAACTTAAAAAGATAGAATTAAAAGTATAGCCAAACATAAAGTTTTCTAAAACTTACAAAAACGTCTTCTATAGATGGTGAAATGAACTTGCCACTACTACTGACGTGCATTTCTTTGAATAACTCGACACGATTAATTGGACAATCATACAGTTTAGTGAGCTCTACTTGTCTCTGAAGAAATAACTTTGTTCCTCTCCTGTGGTTGTAATGTTGTTGCGCCCTCACAGCCTTACACATATTTGATTGCTCCTACATTCCAAAAATGACGATCAAAATGTTATACTCTCAAATAAATGAAATAAATAAATGTTAATTGATTGTAAAATATAAGCATATACATAATTACTTGAAATTGTCGAGTGATGTAGTGGTCACATAGAAAGTGTCAATCTTCAACCCGATTGACCAATCTAGGGTGTGGGTTTACTCGTGCTTGTTCAGGATTGCTAAATTTCTTAAAATGTCGATGGTTACTTGCTCTGAATTCTTTCCACACGGTGGGTATTTAATGCTTAAGAAAATAATTCAGTGGTAGATCGTTTAGATCAAACACGAAAAATTGCTACAAAAGAAATAGATTTCAAGCCAGTAAAGCTTTTATAGGAAAATAGAAACATATTAAATGTTTATGAATTTACAACTTACCATTAGGCCACCCTGGTGGTACATCCGCCCACTTCAAGGCCTGAATAGGGAACGTGTCTCATGTCAGCACATTGATCGTGCAACTAAAACGAGGGGCGTGTGCTGAGACAGGTCTGTCCCCTCAAGGGGAGATGTAAATGGGAATTCTCCCATTTTATTTTACGTATCGCTCGACATCTATGTTTCTAGAATGTCGTCGTACTTCTTTGCAGTGGGAGTGGGAGCCAAATGAGAGGGATTTACTGAAAACGATTGTTATTATATATAATTAGCATAACTTAAAGACAAGATTAGAAGACAGAGAAATTATATTAAATATGCTGGTTATTACAAATCTGAAGTGTCGCCTACTGACGACGAACCACTCGCGTTATCCGACACATCAAGATTAAGGAAATAGTCTTTCTCATGTGCATTACTCGAAAAGTTAGACTCTATTTCTACAAACATAAAAATCAATAAAACATTAAACAAATAAACGTGAGTATCACAAAGTAATTAATGTATAGAAAAATGACTAAATGTGTGTATACGTAAAAAAACATTATTATTCATCATCGCACGACCCGCTTTGATGTTATGATTGTTCGTCATCTTCATCGTTTATGAAATTTTCCATGACATGACAAACATTTGATCCTTTCACTATTTTAGGATCAACTTTAGTCCTACACAGAGTGTCATTCTCAATGACGTTTTCGTCCACTCGATGTTCAACGATGATTTCCAATACATTAAGTTGATCATTCTCGATATCTTTCACTTTTGGTAAGTCTCATACACGTTTATTTTGCACCACTTGAACAATTTTTCAATTGATACCATTTTTAGGATCCTCAAGGTAGAACACCTGATGTGTCTTGATTGCAAGAATCATGGGTTCCTCAACGAACAAAAAATGGGACGTGTTTATTAATTTGTAGCCTAGTTCCTCGTGCATCCTATGATTTTAGTTTTTGTCTATGTCAAACCATCGACACTTGAATAGCCAAGCACGTCGTCCAAATAGATATGAAACGTACAACACTTTGTCCAAAACACCATTAAAATTATTGTTGGCACTGCCACCACTACCTTTTCCCATTACCATGACTCCACTATTTTGTGTTGTGCGTTGGAAATCACACTCTAATGTGTGAAATCATACGCCACTGACAATGCATCAAATGTAAGAGCAAATATTAAGCGATGGTCCCATTGCGAGTGAAAATAAATCTTCAGAAATGTTTGAATTGTCACGCATTTCTGCCATAACCTGAAATTGGGTTTAGCATAAAAGTACTTGTATGTATAAAATATGTATAAAGTAGAAATGCTCAAAGTCATTTACTCGAAATACCTAAGCTTTGAACCAATCAACAAATGCTCGTTGGTATCTTTTAAATAGTTCAAAAAAGCTTTCACCCCGACGACGTATCAAAAGTAGGTGTTTCCTAAAGTACACAATTGTGAGTTTGTGAGTTGGTGAGGTATAAAACCCTAAAATATGTATAGAAATGTGTACCTCTGGTATTTAGCGATTTCATCTACATTCTTGAGGATGTACCAATGGAAGAGTTGTTTCTCTTCTTGTGATATACTTCGTAAACGTGACGCTCCCAATGGTCGTACCTTCTGAACGAATACTTCAAACTCACCAATGATCTTATCCTCTTTGATGCTATAGTCATTTCGATCATCTCTAGTGAATTGGGACTCAATCCACTTCAGATAGCGTGAACAGAAAGTACTTGATTCGTTCATAAGATATTTTTTGCAATAGACCCTCAGGATGTGCTTTGTTACGAATAGATTGTTTTAGTGTGCGGAGACTTCTTTCAATGGGATACATCCAACTGTAAGAAACCGAACCAGTAACCTTCGTCTCATATGACAAGTGAACTGCAAGGTGTACCATGACGCTGAAAAAAGCAGGTGAAAATATTCTTTCCAATTTGCACAATATAATTATAATATCTAACTGCAATCTGTCAAAATCACTTATTCTTATCGTCCTGGCACACAAATAAAAAAAAAAATTGCAGAGTCAAGTAATTACAGTTTACACATTTTTGGTAAGAATGCCCTAACACCGATTAAAAGAAGTCGGTGTAGCAGTACATGAAAATCGTGCGTTTTGAGACCTGATATTTTCCCCTCATTTGCATTCACGCATCGTGATATATTAGAAACAAATCTGTCAGGAAATTTAATTGCTTTCAAGAACTTACAGAACTCAATCTGCTTGTTGCTGGTCAAGGTATAGCTCGCATGTTATTTCACCAATCGGTTACCCAATTGTACCAAATGTAAATACTTTCTTATTTTCAAATCTTGTAAATCTCATCAGGCATTCGTGGTATCTTTTGTTTTTCCTTCAATATTCAACAACGCACTGACCAAGTTGTCACAAACATTCTTTTCAATGTGCATTACATCAAGTTTGTGATAAATAAGTAGTCTTAGCCAATAAGAAAGATAAAAAAAATACTTTTCTTAGTCCAACTAAGCACTCTTTTTCATTTCTTTTTATCTTTTAATCAAGTTGTTCCAATATTTCTTAGCCATTCATTACAACGGGAGGTGGTTTACACTCTACCTTTCCATCATGGAGTCTACTTCTACGCCAAACATGATTTTTTGGAAGATACCATCGATGTCCCATGAATACTATCTTTTTGCGTATTCCGAATGATGATCTATCCCCATGCAAATGGAACATGCCTAATATCCTTTTATACTCCAACCGGATAGATCACCATATATCGAAAAGTCATTAATTGTCCATAACAAGGCTGCATACAACTAAAAATATTAATCCATTAGACAATCATACGTACGCACACCAAACATCCATAGATTTTTTATCTCCTCAAGTAATGGTTGTAGGTACACATGATCAGGACCGAGAATGAGAAATGACATGAAGAAGTTTAACTCTTTCATACATTTTCATGGAGATAAATTGTACGAAATTAACACCATAAACTACATACTGTACGAGGTACTCATATGACCGAACAGATTGAATTCATTCGAAGCTAACCTCAAACGAACATTTTGTGGCTCTAATGCAAAATCAGGAAATCCAGAATCAAAGTGCTTTCATCCCTCTGCATCTGTTGGATGCCTCAACACATCCTCTATTTTCACTCGTTTATCATTATGCCATCGCATGTCTACCGAGCTTTCTTGCAATACAAACAATCGTTGTATTCTTGGCACCAGTGGAAAGTAACGCAATCCCTTTTGTGAAATTTTGTTTCTTGATCTGTTGGAATTTATCTTATATCGAGACTCACCACAAGTCGAACATTGTTGCAAGTCCTTTAACTCCTTTTAGAACAGTACACAGTCATACTTACAAACATGAATAATCTCGTACCCTAAGCCTAAATCACGCAATTTTGGTTTGGATTCATAGAATGAACTAGGGATGTTAGTACCACACATTAGAAACGCATGTTTTATTAACTCTAACATCATATCGAAGGACTTGTTGCTCTAACCATTGACAACTTTTAGGTTCATCATTTTAACCAAAAAGTTAAGTAACGAAAATTCTGAACAACCGGGGTATAACTTACAACTTGCTTGATTTAGTAACTCCTTAAATACATTGTTTGTTGTGTCTTCTTCTAAATCTAAACCTTCCTCCATCTCTTCTACTTCTTCTAAACTTTAATCCAGTTTGAATTCATACATTTCTTGCATGGACATCTTATTTTTCCATAATATTTGTGTGATGTTTTGCAACCTCTGAAAACTGAAAAACTCCTTCTTTGTACTCAACAGGAAACCTATCCCTAATTTTCATCCAACTCTTGTCCATCTCGTTAAAAGGCCTAACAAATAAATATGTTATATTAGTTTTATACATACTCCATTTTAGTTATGCTATTTAACATTTTTAAAAATTAAAATGCAATTTGAATATGAAATTCATATTCAATACCAAATTCGATAAAGACCTCTTAGCTTTATCTCAAATTTACTAAACCCTAAAACTATTGTTTAATATAATGTATTCAAATTTAATCTAAATTCATACATTTTCCTAAATTCATACATTATTTAAATTTTGTATAATTTTCTAATTGCAATAAAAAAATATACATACATATACATATACACTAAACTATACATACATATGAATTATACATTACATATGTACACCTTAAACTATACACATTAAATATACACATAACACATACACATTAAATTATACCTACATATACATATGCACTAAACTATACATACATATACATTACACATTACATATACATACACCTTAAACTATATGAAGGGATAAAAGCCCTATGTCAACAGAAGATTTTACAAGACCATTCCTCAAATTAATCTAAGATTTTACAAGTACATTGGCAAAATTTTAGAATCAAAATTCTAAATATAAATCTAAGCATGCTTTTAATTTATAGGATTCGATAACTTACTTTCTATGACGTCTCTGAATCTACAAATCATCGAATTGAGGACACCACTCGTCGGAGACCTTTCTATCCTTTGGGATGAGATTGGTTTGTTGGAACCAATTGGGATGGGAAAATGTTTAGAGGTAGTTGAGAGAAATTCTTTTCTTTTTGCAGAGAGAAAAAGTCTTGACATTTTTCTAGATGAATTTGGTTAAAGAAAACTGTTTTCTTCCAGATACACCGCAAGAAATCGAAACAACTGCAATGCCAAAAACAACATCAGCAAAAGGTGCATCGTCGTTAATCACCTTTCACCGACGTACGTAATATTATGTCGTGAAAAGTAATTTTCCGCGATGCACACGATGCTACGTCGCGAAAGTCTAAAAATTAAATTTAATACATTCACTTTCAGCGACACACACTATTTTAACGTCGCAAAAAGCCATTTTTGTGGAAAGTCATTTTCCACGATGCACAGTATGATACGTCACAGAAAGTCACTTTTTGCGATGCATACTTTTTTGACATCACGGAAAATTACTTTTCGCGATGCACGCTATGTTGCGTTGCGAAAAGTTACTTTCCGCGATGCACACTATTTTACATCGTGGAAAGAGACTTTCCGCGACGCAAAGGAACAAAGCATCGCGGAAAGTCTAAAAATTAAATTTAATATCTATACTTTCTGCGACGCATAAAACCAAACGTCACGGAAAGTTTAAAATTTAATTTAATATCTCCACTTCCACGACGCATAAGAACCAAACGTCGAGGAATGTTTAAATAATTAATTTGTTATTTAATCCTTCTGCAATGTTAGGGTTACTCGACATCGAGGAAAGGGTCCTTCTGTGCGTGTTCGAAGACATCGGGGAAAGTCCACTCTATTTCTTTCCCCTTCAATACAGAACCGATTGCAAAATGAAAGGAAGAGAAAATCGACCGAGAGAAAGGGAGAAGAGAAGATTCGTGCTGTCGTTCGTTCGTCTTCACCATCACCATTGTCATTGCTGGAAGTGTCCTTGTTCCCCTCTTTCTCCTTGGTTACTATTCATCACTCTCTCTCTCTCCTTTCCTCTATTTTCTTCATGTTTTCCTTCTCCAAATCGCTCATCTCCCTCTCTCATTCTTTATACTTTCTCTCTTTTTCCTTCTCTAAATCGCGCATCTCCATCCCTTCTTCTATCCAATTTCATTCTCCAAAAACAATTAATTAAATAAAATAATTAATTAAAAATATATATTTAAATCCTTCTGCGACGCTGCGTCGCAAAAACCTTTTGCGACGTCGCATCGCGAAAACCTTTTGCAACACTGCGTCGTAGAAACCTTTTGCAACGCCGTGTCACGAAAGCCATCTGCGACGTGCTGCATCGTACGTTGGGGAAATTTTCCCTAACATTGACGTGAGCTGCATCGAGGAAAGTATCCTCGATGTGCTTTTCCCGACGTGCCTGCCGACATCG
Source organism: Cucumis variabilis (assembly GCA_037974545.1). Lineage (NCBI taxonomy): Eukaryota > Viridiplantae > Streptophyta > Magnoliopsida > Cucurbitales > Cucurbitaceae > Cucumis > Cucumis variabilis. The sequence goes on from JBBPDI010068317.1 coordinate 12,657, forward strand.
TTCACGATATCGCAGTAACCTTTCCCGACGTTGGTTAGGGTTTTCGATGATGTATTGCTACGTTGGGGAAAATCTTATTTCTTGTAGTGATATTTATAACTTTCTTTCCTTTTTGGAATAGAAAAACGAGTAGAAGAGAATTATGAGATTCTTTTTATCAAATCTACTAATTAATTAACAACTAATCAATTAGTTAATAATTAATTAAATCATATTTAATTAATATTTCATTCAAATCTTATTTGAATGAATATCTCTCCAACATCTTATAGATTTATATTAATATAATTAATAAATCATATTTAATTAATATTTTATTCAAATCTTATTTGAGTGAATATCTCTGCAATACCTTGTAGATTTAATTAAATCAAATTTTATTAATTAAAACTAAACTATTAATTAATTCCCTAATTAATTAATAGCCAAATTAAACATCTTATATTTAACATAAATTAAATTTGAATCATATTTAAATATAAGTTTCTCTCATAACCAATAATTTGAATATGAATCCAATTCACATTAAATTAATATTTGAACTCATTCAAATAATTTTATCTCTCAAGAAAAATGATCTTACTTGAGGTTTAAAAAACGTCAAGAAATTTGAAAACTGACTCCCCTCCATCTTTTTATAAATTTTTTTGACATTTTGGAGCGTCAAGAATTAAGCCCGAAAAGTACATATTAATTGACGTTTAAAAAATATCAAGAATATTGAATTTATAAATATTTTTGATGTTTTAGAAACATAAAAAAAATACATATTACTTGACGTTTAATAAACGTTAAAAAATATGGAAATCGGTCTACCTCTGCCTTTTCATAAAAATTCTTGACGTTTTATCTTTTAAATCACCCCGTCAAGAAATGCCCTTTTTTTGTAGTCGTGGGTATTTAAAGACACCGAGAGGCACTCTCCTTAATCATAAGGTAGTTAACTAAATTATGTCGCTTCAAGACTTTCATATTGCTTATTCGCCTAATAATGTAAAGACCTTCCTTTATCCATTTCTTATATGCAAGTTAGTTCACTTTTCCATCTCACCTCCATTTTAATTTTCCTTTACAAATTCTATAGTGTACATAAGCAGATATATTATAACCTTACATTTTACCACACTGTATAGATAATTCTTTTATACTGCTCAAATGAAGAGTGAGCTCTATAACTAAAATTTTGATATCAATTTCCTGTGTGTTTGACCCTAGATTATCCAAGAAACCTATTGTTTCACTTATACTTGGACAAACAATAGGAAAACTTGTACTCAATAAGGACTTAGTAATTATATGACGAGGAAATACATAGTGAGCATGTAATATGCAGTGACCATGATCGATAACCCACCATGTAGAATTAGATACCAACATATGCAACAACACTATTCCTGAAGTCCGAATTAAAACCAAGCAAGCGTTTGGTCTATCATTCATCCCATTGACCACTATTAAAAACAATTACTACAAGCTTAGCCATAACTACAGTGTAATGCAACAATTTTACGAAAATAAAAACTAAATATCAAGTGCATTAGTCAACTAATACATATAATATAAGTACATCATATCAATGATACATAAAACTGATACAAATTAAAAAAATAAACAGTACCAAATTTTTCATTACAATTTATTCTTATCCTTTTCATATAATTGATTTCTTTGTATTCGCACTTCTTGTTTGTAATTTCTTCATTTCCTCTACCAAAATTTCTTCCAGCTTCTTCTTCATCTTTCATCTTCTTTTTTTCTTCTTGGTACAAGATCTAAATGATCGTGCATCAATATCTAACGGTCAGTTATTTATCTCAGATAGACAGAGATAGACTACTATCACTAATAGATCATTTAGATTACCAATAAGATCATTTAGACTGGGTACAAGATTGTTTAGATCAGGTACAAGGGTACAAGATCGCTTAAACTAGGTAAAAGGCCACGAGATCATGTAGGAATATTATTTATATTTGGTACAAGATCATTTAGACTGCGTAAAAGATCTTTAGACTAGGTACAAGGGTACAAGATCGCTTAGGCTGGGTACAAGAGCTACAAGATCATTTAGACTAGATACAAGAGTACAAAATCATGCATCAAGATCATTTAGACTTGGTACAAAGGGTACAAGATCGTTTAGATTTGGTACAAGATCGTTTAGACTCGATACAAAATAGTTTTTTCAGGTGTATATGACTAATTAATTATAGGGTACTTTTGTTATTTCACATTGTGGCCTTTTTCCTTTTCCAAATTTGTTCTATACAGTGTAACTATTTTAACGCTTTGTTCGATTTTTGAAAAAATTCCATAAGCAAAGGTATTTTCTACACAAACTACGAAGTCCATGGACATTTTTTTTAATTTCAAATGCCCCTTTATTAATCATATATAATTTATTTTGATTAAGTAATTAAATTAATAAATTGAAGGTGGTTAGAAAAGAAGTAACTCATTTCTATAAGAACACCATTATAACCCCTTAGGGTAAAAGATGGATGTTTACAAAGAAAATCCTAACCTCCAATACATCATTATAGTCATACGTTTAGGATTTAGCTTCCATTTTAGAGGAGAGGAAGAAACATGGAGAAAAAGAAAAGAAAAAAGGGACATCTTGCTTGGTATTTTTGTGACCAACGACTACTCTGGAGTCAATCCCACCCAACAATGCCTACACTCAATTTGTTGACGTCATGAACTTAGTGAAAAGACAGAATGCAGTGTTATGGATACATATATAATTCTAAGCAACAAAGATAGTGTAACTTGGAAAATAGTGTTGTTGCTTATGTTTGTTTGTATTAAATTATATGTGATGAATCATTGAACAAGATCATTGCATGCAAAATGCTCACATTGTCTCTCTTCATCACATCATTATAAGTCCTTGGGTATAGTTTTTCTATTACGTGTCCAAGTGTAAGCAAAACAATATGTTTTTCTGGATGATTCAGGGTCAAACATAGAGAATTGATATCAAAGCTTAGTTCTAGGGTCTACTCATCAATCAGGCAGTATAAAAGAATAATTGTAGAGTATGGCAAATAGAAGTTAAAACTATAACGACGTATGTACTCTAGAGAATCCGTAAAGGTCGCAAAAGTAATGAAAGTGGTGTCAAGAATGGAATACATTTTTGAACTAACTTGTACTAAAAAAGGAGTGACGAAATGTTTAAGTTCTACCAACCGATTAAGCTATGCAAGATGCTTGTTGCAATACAACTTACTTAACTAGCTTATGATTAAGACGAGCTCCTCTCGGAATCTTTAAATGTCACACTTTACTTACTTTTCGGGATGCAAATGACTAAGCTTGATTAAGCGAGACATACCTAGAAGCGTTCACTTACAAAGCTTATAGAAGTTTGCGTTTAAGGGTGGCAACCTCTCAGCTCCTATTACCCACACTTGTTCTCCTATCGAGACACAAATGGTGGAAGTTATCTCGCTAAGGTGGAGTTTGTCTCCAAACTCCTTCTTGCTCGCATTAGCCATATCCTTGCTACTTGCCCTATTGGGTAGTTGGAGATATACAGTCAAGTGATGAAAATAGATCAGCTAACACGATAAGAATTATAAGTAAATTTTATTATAAAAACTTATTATAGACCTAACTACAAATAACACAAAAACACATGGACAGTAGAGACATGGATGGATTAATAAGGGTATAAGTATACATTGTATTAAAGAATGTAGACCTTTGACCACTGTACAATATAATGTAAAGAAATACAAAAATGGAAAGAATAGAGATGATATTACAAGTTGGGGGAAGATGGAAAATGGGATCTTCTTTACTTAGACTACAAGCTTTCATTCTATAGACTGACCAAAGAGGATGGCAAAATGCTTTACAAACGGTGGCAAGGCTATTCCTTTCCACCAAATCTCTAGGACTCTACCCACCTTTTAAAACGTTACTTCCTTCTTGAGAAGGATGAAGTTCCTTTTTATAGGCAGATTTAGGTAGGAAATCTAATCTTCTGAGGGTGTCAGTGTCGAAAGATGCCTCTATTGTTAAGTCACATCAACTCCATCTACCACTTTTGTCTTTTAGCAAATCTCTTCTCTCATTCTGATGTGGTCTTCTCCCTAGCCTTAGCATGAGTTCCTCTATGATTTGCGAGTTTCTTCTTTTGTAAATAATCCTACATTTAAACAATAAAAACCAGGTACAACAAGCATATTATTTATGTTAAGTGTATTTCTAAATATTTATTCATTTACAACATAAGTAATGTGTTTTAATACACTTTCTATGAATTTTGGTCTCATAATTCTAACTAAAAGACCATAATTATAACTTGTATTTTTACAAGTTATCGTATCTATTTCAATGTTTTTTAGATGAAGTTTACACCACCCATTATTTATAACAAGGGAAGACGAATCTTTAGCTAAGTACACCATGTCTTTGCCTATAAACATAACTTCAAAATTTCCTGGTTCTTGTTTCCTTTTCTTATTTGAACAATCTAAAACTTCATAGTATTTGGTGAGGAAATCCATCCCCAAGATCATATCTAACTCATTAAGTTTAAATAAAAGCAAATCTACTTAGATAGTGGCATTCTCAACTCTTAGCTCGCAATTCTTACGTACTAATTTAATTACAAACACTTCCCCTCAAAGGCTTACTGGTCAGCATTTCACCTTATAGAGGTTCTCTCTTATGGTTCAACGACTTAGCATACAATATAGAAATAAAAGGATGGGTTGCTCCCAGTCAATCAATACAAGAGTAGAAGAGTTACAAATTATTAATGAACATTTTATTACGTAAGAACTGTTTCTGGCCTCACTGTGAGTTGTAGTGCAAACTTGGATCTTCTAGGTCCTTAACTCCATCAGTACTTAGATCAATTTGTGATATTGTTCATCGACAATATACTGGTTTACTCAATTGACAGAAAAGCTCATGAACAACATATGAGGATTGTTCTACAGACACTACGTGATAAACAGTTGTATGTCAAGTTCAGTAAATGTGAGTTCTGACTGAAATAGATAGTGTTCTTTGGACATGTAGTTTCAGCTAACGGAGTTAGTGTTGATCTACAGAAAGTGAAAGTTGTTGTTGGGATTGATGCCCTAAATCTTGTGGTCTTGTAGTTCGTAATTATGTATGTTATACAAACATTTTAATTATCTAATAAGATAAAGTGTTATTTTATTTGACATTTAGTTGCTTTAACCTACAAAACCAATAAACTAACATCCAAGGTTATCTTCTG
>JBBPDI010068329.1:0-17898 GCA_037974545.1 Cucumis variabilis
GTTGAATAATGTATTTAATTTATTTATATATTCATCATTTATATGTCAAAAAATATATGTTGTGACTTGGAAAATAACGACGCCAAACAAGTATCGCATATAAGCCTTTATTAAACATAATAATATTGTAAACATCATGGATTGGCCTAGTGGTAAAAAAATTAAAAATTAACTAAGTGGTCATGGGTTCGATCCATGGTGGCCACCAACCTAGGAATTAATTTCCTACAAGTTTTCTTGATACCTAAAGTGTCGTTAAATAGCATTTCTTGATAGGGGCTTCAATGACGCAAAAAATGTGTCGTTCAAACTCTTTATGATGCAAATTTTACATCGTTAAAACCCAAATTTCTAGTAGTGTATAAACTTACGAGCATACAAGAGATTGCATCCCGAGGGTGAAAAATACTGTAACAAATTATTGAATTAAGCACAGAAACGAATAACAATAAGCTCTACTAGATTTGAATAAAGCTTCATTTGCATCTTCAAGTATTGAGAAATATAAAATACTTACAAAATCCAAGAAATGCCAGAAAGAGCATAACGACAGATAAAATTATAAGAGCAAGCCTTCTATAGTGCAAAATAGGATGAATGAAACCATTAATGTGCAAATAAGCGAGCACCATACATATTGGATATAACTAAAAGAGATTCAACTTACATTGATCAAGTATATATTGGATATTCTTTGAATTCTCTCATGTCTTCTTAGAAAGAGTAGTAGCAGAAGAGTTAAGCTTTCTATCAAAAGGCTACAAATAGCAAAAGGCCATAACCATCTTAAATTGTCTTTCATTCTAATAGAAATCATCAAACGACTCAATAAACAATAGCAGAGCAAATGTATATAGAACTTAGTAACAATTCAAGGCACTTCAATGAATTCTACAAACAATTCTAAGACACCAAAACAAGCCCAAATCATTAACATTTCACACCCAATCGTCCACTAAACACACTAAAAACAATAAACTTACACTTAGTAACAATAACATTTGCATCTTGAATGACATTCAAATTCGACTCTTGAGTTTTCTTGATCAAGAGGGTAAAATTGACACTAAAAAGGTAGGGCAACATGAGGGGAGAAAAGTTTCTTCTCATATAGATGGTAGACTACTCAGTTTTTTTAATTCTTTTTCTCACATAATCTTAATTTGTTATACTTCTCAAACAATATTTCTCACTTATGTTACACATCTTGTTATTTCACTAGTGATATGGCTAAAGCTTGTGGCCGCATCGGCACTATCAATTACCTTAAACATTACAACTTAACGTGGGAACTCCTATACAAAATATCGGTGCATAACAATCTAAGAATTCAAACCACAACTTATACCATCAACCACACATATCCAAATCAAATAATTCTTCCATATCACCAAAATGAAAAAAAAATGATACAAACAATGAAATTACCTCCACAAATGCGAGATCCAAATCCCTTGAGTCTCAACAAAAAAATCTAAAGTAAAAACCAAATGGTAGAATGTATAAAATTCAAAGAAAATGGGAAGCAAAAACCTAGATCTGGATTAAAATTGCGCTATTTATCTCAAACGACCAAAAGAAACACGTTGAATATCTCTTTGATGCAGTTCATCAAACATAGAAGAAACAAGTTGGAGATAAAAGAGAGCAAGAAATCGATTGAGTTTGGTCATATATTAAAAATGAAGGAAATAGGGAATGAAATTGAGGGAAGAAGAACAAATATGGAGGAAATTACTAGCTACTGATTTTTTAGAACGAGTAACAAATATCTGAATGATGGGATGGCATAAGACCAAGGTTCAGGTGTGAACGTGATATTAACGGCAGGTGAGAAAAAAGCATGTTTTATGTACGAAGAGTTAGGCATTTAACATGATACTGCAAGAAGTAGTATCTATGCCCAAGAGATTGAGGCGAGGAAGCAAATGCGTTGTCAAGGTGACTTGACAAAATGCTATAGGAAAGAAACCAACAAAACTTTTTGGAAAAAGAAAATGATAGTCAGACAATTAAAAGTTTAGCTTTCTAAGGAGATAAGGTGTGTGTCTCAAGAAAAAGTCAAATCGTTATTGATGATTAGATTACATGTCGAGTTTGACTTGATGGCATGCGTGGGATGTTAGTAAAATGACACGTGTAAACAGAAGTGATCCTTTGATGTGAAAGAACTCTATAAATAGGAAAGCCAAAAGAAAAAGGAAAGTTTTGTTTCGAAACACTCGAGATTTTCTGATGAAAGTGAAAATAGAAGATTCTAGATGCTGAACAGATGGTTCCTTCAACCATCAAACGAGAGGAGGAAGTTGAAAGACGAGAAGGAAGAAGTTGAGGCTAAGTATCTTCTGTGAGTGACAAAATAAATTATACGTTTTGTTTGGGAGCAAAATATATAGTGTTTTACAAGTATTGGTTGAAAGTAATAAATGTAATTTATAAACATTTCCAATGATTGATTTCTCTTCTGTGAATAATCAAATTTGTTTTATATGTTTTGTTGGTATAAGTGATAAGATATGTTTTATGAATGATTTTTAATGATTAAACGTTTTCTATGAATAGATATGAGTATTCTTCTAAAGTTGATCAAATGAGATTTATAAACGGTTGTGAATGACGAATCGAATCTCAGGTCTCAGAATTGAACTTGTTATGGAATGAATCCAGCATATGACGTTGTAGCACTTGCTGTGTGAAGTTTGAGTAAGATAATGATGAGACGCTGGTTGAGTGTCACTCCCAGGTCTGAGAATGACTAAAAGTGGTGCTACACGAGTGGAAATTCCAAGTAACTCATGTGATACTGGTGAGAGCAAATATAACGCTCCAGAAATTAAGATAATTTTTTGTGTTAATTATCTCTTAGTTTTGTTTAATTATGTTTAATTTATTGGGTGTTTATTTTGAATAGGATTTGATAATTATATGTATATATGGATATATATGTGTGTGTGTGTATTTAACAATAATAATATTTGTTAAATATAATTATTTAAAGAAAAATATTGTATTTTGGAAAGAAGATAAAAAATAAATAAAGCAATTGTTGAAGGATAATTATTTGGAGAAAGGATATTTGTGGAGAGAGGAAAGAAAATAATTATATTGTTGGAAAATATACTTTTTAGAAAAGATAATTATTTTGGGAAGATAAAAGTTGATTTGATGGAAGATTTAATTGAGGAAAGAGAAAGTGAATTTTATTTAGTTGGAAAAGCAATATTAATTATACGATGAAATATAATTATAATTGTTGGAAAATAAGATAATTAATGAAGAGAAAGATGATTGATTTGATTGAACGAGAAAATATGATAGAATTAATTAGGATATAAAATAAGAGTTTAAATAAATATATGTGTTTATTATATATTTTGGTGAGAGAATAATGGGTTTATGACTAAACTATGGTAGTTTTACAAACTTATTATAAGAATAATGTTCTTTTAAAACTTATTACGAAAATATAGTTGATTTGACGTTTATTTAAAAAAATAATAATAAAGAAGGGCGAGTCTTCAAGACTCATCCTTTATTATTTAAAAAAATAATTAAAGAAGAGGCGAGTCTTAGACTCGCACAGAAGTTGACCAATTTAAGGAAAAAAATATATAATAAGTGAGCGAGTCTTAGACTCGCCCGCCAATCTAATTTTCTTTCCTCTTTTTTAGTTACTTTCTTAACTAAATTTTAATTTTAAATATTATATATATATATATATATATATTAAAAACCTTAATTGTTTGATTTTGACCCAAAAAAAATGTAAACTTTAATTTTTAATTATTATTGTTGAGCAAGAAATTTTGACCAATGAAATTTTACCACGTTATCACAAACATTGTGATAATTATAAATTGATTGGGTTTGGGTAATTAAGTTTTATCAAACCCAATCCATTTCAAGCCTTATATATGAAAATTGGGCCAAAAAGAATAATGGATCCATGTCTAAGCTCACCAAACAAATGGGTCCAAGACCACCTAAAGCCCATGGAATTTCTCTATAAATAGAGACCTTTGCCATCCAAGACCATCTAAAGCCCATGGAATTTCTCTATAAATAGATACCTTTGTCATTCATTTGAGGAAATTTTTGGTTGAAAGAAGAATTGAAGCTCTAAAGAATTGAAAATTCAAACTTCTATAAAGCTCCCAAGACGTGCAAGTTCTTATCAACTTCAAGATCATCATCTTTTGAAAGATTGAAAACTTGGAAGATCAAACTTTCCTTGAATTGCAAAAGACTAAAGCTCAAATAGACTTGCAATTACAACATCCTGAATACCGAAGATCAAGAAATTCTAAGTTTTAATTTGTATTCGAAAGAAAGCATCAAAGGACTAAATATTTGATATTGTATTCACAATATTCATCAATATATCAAAGTTCAATTCCACGAATTATATTTCTTCGAAATCTCATGTGAACAGTTATTATTATTATTATATACATATGTTTTAAAATTTTAATTGTTTAATTTTTGGAAAAAAATGTAATTGCTTAATTTTTAATTATCACGCACACACACATATATATTAAAATAGTATTAAAAAACATGATTTTAACCATTTTAGAATCGTTAGTCATATTAATATAGTTGTAAGAGTAAGACCAAAAAGTAAAATAATATCAAATTTGATCAACCTTCTATAAATTAAGAAATTCATATCCAAATTTTGGTAGGATCAAAATAAATCCTACTCAAATCCCCTATAATGATTTCACATGAATTATCTAATAATTTCTTATTTCTTCTCTACTATTCAATTTCCTTATTGGACTTAGACATTACTAATATAAAGTGAGGGTGGTACGTTTTCTTTAACCAAAATTTGATATATTGTGCATGCTACATATACGTGTGTGTGACATGTAGAGAGTAGTATAGGGGTGAGCATAGATATTGGGAAGAGATCTACACGATTATGTACCAAATATAAATGATCTGGGTAAATGATTGTTTATATTTGTAGTGAAAGAAGAAGGACATGATATTGATAATGGAAAAAGAATAAGGAGATGACGCCGAAGATGAGATATGACAAATAATGAAAAAATTATGAAAAAGTCACGAAGAAATTGCGAATAAGAAGATGTGGAATATGGAGAAGGATTAAAATAACTAATAATATAAAGAAGATGTATAGGCATTCAACCCGAAATTCGAAACTAATAAGGACAAATATATAATTTCTAAAAATATTGAGTGACTTCATGTACTTTTTTTTTTTTTGTTACACGGACCTTAAATATTTTTTAGTTTAGTTTTATATATGTAATTAACCATTTTTTATTTATTCAATCTAATTTAATTTTTGTTTTATGTGATTTTTTTATTAATTCACATTTTATTCTAGTGTTTTTTATAATAATTAATTATGTATATTGTTTGTCATTTTTTACATAGAAAATGACAACATATATGTGTCATTTATATTGTTTGCAAATGACCCTATGATTAACCTCCATGTGAAAACTTAAATGGTGCATTTGTATGTGACTCAACCTAAACCCAAAATAGCAAAAATTAAGAATTTAGTTTTTAAGAATGAAAAATAAAATTCAAATTGAATAAAGATAAAAAAAATTATATAAAAATCATTGACGACGACACTTTTAATAAGTGCCTACAGTAGTACCCAAGCAATTAGATAAGCAACAACAACAAAAGAATCAGGAGAAAATACAACAACAAAGAGTCGACGACAACAATCAACTAGAAATCATCGACGTCTAGGTTGTGGAACACATTGATCTTTTTTTCATTAAATGAAAATTGTTAAATTATTGTATTAGACATTTTGATTCATCTTTTGATTATTTTTCAATCAAAAGCACTTACTACAAATTTACGGTCTTCAATTAATACAAACTAGTGGATTACAATAGTAAATATCCATAAATTAGAAAATTAACGTAAACATAAATTGGAAAATTAAAAAAAAAAAGTTAGAGCAAAATTTCATCAATTTAAAAATACAATGAATATATATTTTCTATAAGCTTCAATAACTATAACATTGGTTTCCATAAAACAAATAAATTTTTTTATGAAAGAGAAAAAAATAAATGGGTATTAAATTAAAAAATTAGAATTTAACTTAGTTAAAAAAATAAACTTTATTTATTATATGGAACAAAAATTAATTTAAAAAATATATTATTTTGAAATTAAATTAAATGGCTTGAAATGGAAAAAGAAATATAAAGGGCAAGTCTCGCCCTCTGAAAGAGAAAAAGAAAAAAAACCACATAGGACAAGTCTTGAAGACTCACCCTATGAAAGAGAAAAATAAAAAATAAAAATAAAAACAACTATATTTTGGTAATTAGTTTGAGAAAATGCATTATTAATATAATTTTGTCGAGAATAATAATAATAATAATAAATGTATGATTACTATTATTATTAATGGTTATAAATGCTTAAGATTTTGTGCATTTAAGAAATTTATTGAGGAAAGATAATGTAAATAAAAATATATGTATATATTGGTATTATATATATATATATATCCTAAAAGGAAAAAAAACAATAATGATAAATATTATTATTTGGGTCTATAAATATCATTAGGATGCTTAAAATGAAAAGAGAAACAAAAACAAAAAAGATTCTTCATCTTCTTTGGTAAGTTTATTATTGGAATTGATTTTGATTGCATGCCTTTAGAAAGTCCCTTTGACAAATCTTGAACATTTAAATGATGAATCTTTCTCATCAAGGTTGAATTGGTTTCAACCTCAATTTTGAGATTGATTTAATCAGAGACTTTTTACTGTCAGCTAAAGAGTATTTTGTTTGGCTAATCTCTCAGATAAGAAATGTTACTACTGGACCTTTGAATTAAATTTTAAAAGTTGCATGTAGTTTGTGATTATACATTGATGGTAGTTGAAAATGCATAATGAGATGTAAGGTTGATGATGATGAATGATAATACATGATTTATTAATCACATGATTAAGGACGTTATGATTGATATTCATGTCATGTTTATGATGTGTTGATTATTACATGTTTTTGGACTGTGATGTGTCTGTTAACTTTTTCTGTTGAGCTTTTTACCTCACCTATATTGTGATTCTATCTATATGAGATTGTTTGCAGGATAAGAGGTGTTCCTATAAAACCACTCGCACGATTTAGAGGTGTGCCTACAGATCACATGCACGGTTAGGGAGACAGATTTACTGTGTATTCAGGGTCACTTGCATGATAAGAGGTGTTTTGACGGGACCACTCGCATGATAAGGGGTGTACATACGTATTACAGACATATTTATGGAGTGTGTACCTAAGATCACTCACACGATAAGTGGTGTTCGTACGGTCTCACTCGCTAGGTGTGTATCTACAGTCACTCGCAAGATAAGGGGTGTTCCTACGGGTCACACGCACGATAAGGGGTGTTTGTACGGTCTTACTCACTAGGTGTGTATCTACGATCACTAGCATGATAATGGGTGTTCCTACGAGTCACTTGCACGATAGGGAATGTTCGTACAATCTCACTGGTCTAAGTGTGTTCCATTGGACACAACACTATTATTATGTTTCTAACGGAAAGTTAACAGATCACCTAGCGGGACAAGTAGTGGGTCCCTTATTGGGTATATTTATATACTCACTGTTCTCTATGTTTAATATTTGAGGCAAAGGTAGAGGATTTGGAAAACTGGCGAGCAGTAGGAAGGGTCCACGACATACCATATTGGGGACTCAGTTTTGCTTCCGTGCCCATGTATCAATTTTTAGTATTTTGGTTTTAGAAACCTTATTTAAAGTTTTGTCTCATTTTCTTATCTTTATTTCTTAAAAAAAAATTGTTAATACCTGCGAGTCATGTTTTTAAATTCTTTTTATTGGTTTTGTCAATTTTATGTCTTCGACCATTTATGAAAATTTAACTTTATAAAGATGTTTAGTTTTTCCTTTTTCAAGAAAATGTCTTTTGATATTTATCCTTTTTAGTAATGACCTTAGCTTAGCTTAAAAGTTTGGATCGTTACAGCAAATCCCAAGTCTATGTGAGGGAAGAATCCCAAGTCTCAGCTTTGAACTGTAGCAAAATGATTCCAGTGTATGGCGTCGTTGCGCTCATTGTGAGATTGTTGAACTTGTTAAGGATAATGCGATGTGCGTTATTTGATGTGGCTTGATGTGATGTGCTTTATCTGATGCAGTTGACTTTATTACTTGTGATTTCTATATGTTTTCCCCAAAAAGGTCTTCTCAAAAACCCATAATCACTCAGGTGTTGAGACCATGTGAAGGTTGGTTTTGAGGCCTTATATCTTAGTTAAGGAGGAAAGACAGAGTTACTGGATAGCATTACATGGCTTGCTAGCCATGACATCTCATCATACGTTTAAGGAGTTGGTTGGTAAGGTTGTTGCTTCTTAACGCCTAAACCTCAGTTAAATTGGAAAGAGAGAGCGTAAGAGCTGAAGAACTGAGATAGGGAAAAGAAGCCATGAAGATTGTCTTCTAACTTGAAAACATTGGGTGAACAAGGTAAAGTAGAAAAGGAGAACTTCACACCTCTAAGTACCCCACCTCAAAGAAGGAATTGAAGAGGTGAAGAAGGGAAAAGAAGATCTTGGAAGATGTCCTTGAAATTGATTGTGGATGACAAAAGGGAAAGAAGACGAGATTGAAGTGTCGTATCCACCATGGCACGAAAGGCTGAACTTGGTGGAAAGAAGGATGTGAGAAAATCAGAGTTGGTTTATTTTATGCAAAGCAAAGTTGTAAATTGTATTTTGTACATCTATAAGTGCTAAATTAATAAAGATAAGGAGTTTTAGTTATTCCACTGTGTTTAATTGTATTTCTTTGAGTTGTTTTCCACTGCAAAAGTTGATAAGGTTTTTAAGGCTCAATGGAAGAGCGTTGTGAAAAGATAAGGTGAAAGAGTTGTTCTTCTTACTAGACGTTTAATGCATCATCTCGCTAGAGGTATGCGTTGAATGTCTTGGTGGCATGCTCTCCATTTGGTTGGGTGGTGGGACATTTGGTATGGGGCATGACAGGGTTTCACAGATTTGCAAAATTCTAGGATTTTCAAATGATGAGAACTCTCAATGCATAATGAAGAGCATCAGACATTGCCCATAACTTCCGATGCCAACATGTATGGCATTAAGAGTTACCCTTATTTTTTATATTTTAGATATCCAATTCCTGATGATGTGCTTACCTCTAGTTCCTGATGCTATCATGTATGACATGAGGAGTTACCTTCATTTTTTAATTTTTGATATCCAATTGTTGACAGTAACATACGTCGTCGGGAGTAAGCCACAACTCCCAACGCTGTTTATAGTTCGTTGAAAGAGACAATATCCCTGACCCATGATCTCCTGATGACGCTTTGTACGCTACAAGATCCTTTTTCTTTCTTGTAGTGTGTATTTACACTATGTGCGATGGAGTGACAACATGGATATGATGTTGAGGTTTTGTGGAATGTGAACTCGTGTACATTGGCAATAGTGTGTAGGAATATCTAAATAATTAAGTGTAAAGTAAGATCAACCAATGCATCGAGGCAATACAAAGCATTTGTTAACTTCAGATTTAAGGCGAGCAACCTCTTGATGTTGTCGCTATACTTGCTCGCCTCTCGAGACCCAAATTCTTGAAGTTAAAAATGATTTGTATCTAATCCTTTTGAATTAATTATATGTAACCTATCTTATATTAAGGCGAGCAACCTCTCAGTGCCTTCGCCACACACACTCGTATTTCTGATATGTAATTCTAATGATATGTTTGGTGACAAGAATGTATTGCTACATTCCTTTCGTCGCCTGTTTAGCTAAATCTAGGTCATCACACGTCAAGTGATAACAGTCAATACTTTATTCTTTCTCTTGAATAGGATGAGGCAGTAATGAATACATTTAACTTAACGAGATAAATAACGCAGAGATCCAGATTCTATAACATTAACTACCTCTTACATCATTTACCGTTTCTTTCTTAGACTTTAATAGTTATGAAAGATAAAAAAAATGGGAGAATGGAAGTATAAATAAATTGCATTTAAACTCAAAGCTTCAAGCCTTTCGACCATGGAGTTCAAATTACAAGTACAATTACAAATATTGTAAATGAAAGTACAGAAATGTGTGTCAAGCCATTGAGTATGATCTCATACTCAATGACTCTGCTTTTTGCCTATACACTAAGGAAAAGCAAAATGGGGGATCTCTCATCTATCTTATAAGCTCTCACCTAAAACAAAGAAGGGAAAATAAAAGTTGGAAGTGAGCTTGCTCTCCAGTAAAATTCACACATTGTTCTTGAAGATGTAGATCTCTATTTATAGGCAAGGATTGACATCACATGTCATATTCTCAGTTTCATTATTTCTCTGAAAAAGTTGCTTCCCATCGCAGATATCACACTCATTCTTTTCTAACATTTGCACCAACTATTTTGTTTGCTAGCAATGTAGAACGCCTAGTTTTATTCTTCAATTCGCCTTATTGGTCGCGTGCCTCCTCACCTAATGTTTATTGCTTGGCTACTATTCTCTTTTTCGTCTAACAACTTGCATATGGACACAAAAAATGTGATAAATAGACATAAAAGCTCTTTTTGTAATTTGTAACGCGTAACTGAGTTATTTTTATCTATTTAACTACGTATTTTCTTTCTTTTTCTTGCGTTAAGACTTCACTGTTCTACCTAAAAGTCTATAATAATTTTTTTTTTGTTCATTTAAGCATTTGGAGTAAGTTTATTATTTTTCTTGTTAAAGGAAGATGAAAAAACATAAGAATTGGAGTTTAAGTAATGGAAAGAGTTAGTATTCATTTAAAAAAAAAAAAAGGAAAAGAGAAATGGAGTTAGTGGGTTAGGATTTATTTATTTTTTAAAAAAGAGAGAAAGATAAGAAGTGTATGATGATATTTTATGAAAAAGGAAAAGAAAAGAAAGAAATGAAAGAAAATAAGAGAAAAATGGATTTAGGGCTTCTTCTTTTTTTTTTTTTTTTTCATCTTCTCGTTTCCACCATCTTTTCTCCAAGAAAAGAAACCCACTCCCAAGCTCCATTTCTAAACCTTTCTTCATCAATTTTTTTTTAAAGGAAATGAAGGGAGAAAGCTAAGAGAAGAAGAAGAAGAGATCTAAAAGATTTAAGGCTGGAGAAGTGATAACTTGTATAAATACAAGTTATTATAGCCTTTTAGATAGAATAATGAGACCAAAATACGTATTAAATGTATCAAAACGTTTAACTTATGTTGTGAATTCATACATATTTAGAAATACACTTTACATAAGCATTTATGCATGTTTCACCTTATTTCTAGTGTCTTAATGCAAGATTTGAACAAAAGAAGAAGACAGGTGAATCACAGAGGAACTCACATGAAAACTACAGGAAAAGATCTTATCAGCATGTGAGAAGAGGTTCACTAGAAGACAAAAGTGGTAGATGGAGTTGATGTGACTTGACACGGGCTGCTTTTGGCGCTGACATGTTCAGGAGAATAAAAGTTTTCCACTCAAATCTACCTATATAAATGACTCTATCACCATCAAAAGAATAGTCTGGCTTTGAGAGAAGCCAGATGTTTGAATGGACCGACCGTATGCCTGAATGTGAAAACCCTAGAGAGAGGTGGAAAAGAGTAGCCTTTCCATTGTCTGTAAAGTCTTTCTTTTTCTTCTCTATGATCAGTCATTGAGTGAAAGCTTGAGTTCTGAGTGAAGAAGGTCTTATTTCCCATCTCTCCATCAAGAATGTCATTTCTATTATTTCCACTTTTATAATTCATTGTAATGTATTTGTCCATATTGTAAAATGGCCCAATATTGCATGTTTATACCTTTTCGATCCATCATGTCTCTACTGTTCACATGTCAATGTGTTATTTGTAGTTTAGGATCTATGATAGATTCTTGATAAGAAACTTAGCTTATAATTCTTATCGCATTAGTTGAGCTATATTCATCGTCTGGCCAATGCTTATAGTCAACTACCCGAGAGGAAAAGTAGCAAGGATATGGCTAATGTGCGAAGGAGGAGTTCGGAGACAAACTCCACTTTGGCAAGATGACTTCCATCATTTGTGTCTGGAAAGGAGAACAAATGTGAGTACTTGACATCGAGAGGTTGTCACCTTTAAAAGAGAAGCTCTGTAAGTACCTTGCTTGAGTAAGCTTAGTCATTTGGATCTCAAGAGGAGGCAAGCGTGGCGTTTAAAGACACTGAGAGGTGCTCGCCTTAATCATAAGCTAGTTAACTAAGTTACATGGCATCAAGGCTTTCATATTACTTAATCGCCTAGTAATGTATAGACATTTCTTCACCCCTTTCTTACATACAAGTTAGTTCGCATTTCCATCTCACTTCTATGTTAATCCACCCTTACAAATTCTCTAGTGTAGATAATTAGATATAGTTTAACTTACACTCGTTTATACTGTATAGATTATTCTTTTATACTGCCCAACTGAAGAGTAGACCCTAGAACTTAGATTTTGATATCAGTTCCCTATGTTCAACCATTGATTACCTAAGAAACCTATTGTTTCACTTATACTTGGGCAAGCCATAAGAAAACTTGTACTCAACAAGGACTTATTAATTACATGATGAAGAGGTACATAGTGAGCATCTAGCATGTGATGACCTTGCTCAATGACTCATCATGTAGAACTAAATACCGACATATAAAACAACACTATTTTCGAAGTCCGAAGTTAACCAACCAAGTCAAGAAGTTCAAGTTTTTAAGAGGAAATCAACACTTAATGTAGTTTTCAGATCATTAAGCACATCTCTAGTTTTTTTTTATCAATTTTAAGCTACAAAAAAACAGTTAGAAGCGCTAATTGGTCGGGTTAGAAATATATTTTAATTTTTAACAACTATTGTGAAGGATGCTTGAGCTAATTTTGGTGTTAAGTGGTTGGATTTTGAAGGAGAGGACAAATTATTGGTTCTATGCGTGAATCCGAGTAACCTCTGATTTTTTAGTAGTCCAAAGTATAGAAGAGGAGTTACAAGCTCTAATTGGTATGATTAGAAAACTTATTGCATTGTCCACATTTTAAACCCACCACCAAGTTCCATTTTTAAACCTTTCTTCATCAGTTTTTTTCCAAAGGAAATGAAGGGAGAAAGCTAAGAGGAGAAGAAGAAGACCGATCTAAAAGATTTAGGGCTAAAGAAGTTCAAGTTTTCAAGAGGAAATCAACACTTAATGCTGTTTGTGGATCACTCAGCACATCTATGATTTTTTAATGATTCCGAGCTAAAAAAAAGAGTTAAAAGTGATAATTGGTCGTGTTAGAAAGGTATTTTAGTTTCTAATAACTTTTATGAAGGATGCTTGAGCTAATCTCGGTGTTAAGTGGTTGGATTTTGAAGGAGAGGACAAATTATTAGTTTTAACGTGAATTCGAGTAACCTCTAGTTTTTTTTAGTACAGAGAGTTAGAAGCTCTAATTGGTATGCTTAGAAAACTTATTCCATTACCCATTGTTTCTATGCAAAACGTTTGATCTGAAAATGATTTGAATTGGGTGAAAATTCAAGTACTAGAAGTTGAAAGATTACTGGAATTCATAATTTGCAGTAACTTTTGTTTTGGAATAAAAGCTGGACAAATCGGTTGAGAATTAGGTCTTCATGTCTTCAAGTAAGTTATAGAGGGCTTAAAAATAAAGAGTAAGTTATAAAGTTTACACTACTGGAAAAATGGGTTTTAATGACACTACAAATCAAGACATTGTGTCTTTGAAAATAAAAAAAGGGTAGGGTGAGGTAAATTGTATGGTTGAAAATAAAAATATTAATTATTTTTTGACACAATTCTACTAACACAATTTAATTTGTTTCGACACAATTTTTACGTCGTCAATTAACGACAAATTTTTTGTGTCATTAAAAAAAATTGAAATGAAAAAACCCAAAATTTTAAAAATTTTGACCCTCCCTAACGAAATTAAAACTAAATAAAAACCTCAAATTTTCTCTCAAGCAAAAATGCTATCATCGAACGAAGCCTTAAGGAAAATTTTTTTCTCTCTCTATCGATAATGCATAAAAAAATACCATTGAACGAAGTGGGCTACCACATAATTGTGAAAAACCCCTGCCTTCCAACTTTTTGCCACTCGCCGTCGTCGATTCCACACTCTAGCCACTGCCATCGTTGTCACGCCAACAAGCCTTCATCGTCAAACTCACCAATCTAGCCATTGTCATCGAATAAATTTATTTACAAATATGAGTTTTAATGACACTTGAAATCAAGAAAAAAATGGTGGGAGGGAATAAAATGTGTTGTTAAAAATAAAAATGTGAAATTTTTCGTGACTCAAATTGAGTTTTCTTGACACAATTTTTGCATCATTAATTAACGACATAAATTACGTGTCATTAAAATTACCCTAATAAAACATCAATGTTTTCCTTCATTTTTACACTTTCTGATTTAAAAAAATAATTTGACGTTTTCATCCCTCTTGTAAACCACGATCGAAAAAAAACCCTTACTTCATCCTATGTCGCCACTGTCTTTTATCTCTCGCAAACTCTCTTCAAGAATTTGTGGACCATGAGATCGATCAAAGTCCATTAATGAGTTAGTTTGATTGCTTACGTCATACATACATGTATTACACAATTAATTTATTTTTTAAATTATTGTAAAACCTTTATCGACAACGTAAGGTACATTTTTTTATTATCAATAAAAAATCTTTCTAAACATATGTGGGTAAGTTGAATCATGTATTTAATTTATTTATATCCATAATTTTATAAGTAAAAAAATATGTGTGTTGTGACTTGAAAAATAACAATGTCAAACAAGTGTCGACATATAAGGCTTTATTAAGTAGGAACAATGTCATAATCGTCATGGGTTGGCCTAATGGTAAAATGTTAAAAAATTAACTAAAGGGGTCATGAGTTCAATCCATGGTGGCCAACCAACCTAGAAATTAATTTTCTACGAGTTTTCTGGACACCTAAATCCTGTAGAATTAGGTGGATAGCCCAAAAATTGTGTTGTTTTGGCATATGAAGAGAAAATAGGGCAAATCTATAGATCAAGGTCTTAGCCAACAGTTTGTGCGTGACAAAAATGAGTTTTAAACAAATTTCTAACCTTGATGTACTTAATTATATATATATATATATATATATATATTTGAGTTAAAATATTTTGAATATACTAGATTTATAAATGATTTATAAAGCATGTGTTTCGAGTTTAGAAATGAGTTATGAGCAAGCATATCTGAGTTGAGTTTCTAAAGAATTCAAGTATGAGCAATGTTTCTTTAAACATGAGCTTTATGAATATGTTATGTATTTGAATGTTGTGTTTCTCAAAGTATTTTTTGTAAATAATTGTTTAAGCAAAACTAGATTTGTAACTTGCTTAATGCAAGAGATTTATGTGAACATGCTACTTTAGTTTAGTTAAAGTTTTGCATGAGATTGATGAGTATGTTTTAGTCTATACCTGAGATGTTCTAAGTTGATAGTAACCCCACAAGGTAGATTGTCTTGTGCACAGAGGTCGTGTGATAAGGATATCTTGTAGATGCTTAGAGTTTCCATCACAGAGACTAGATAGAGATGAGAGTCTTTATGGACGCCTAGATTTTCCATCTCATATTAGCTATAACGAGATAGTGTACCACTAGTGCCTAGAGCTTCATCTCGTAGATATACAAAAAGTCAAGGAATAACAGGAAAGAAAAGATAAAATTTTAAAATTTATGCTTTGAGAAATGAGTTGCTTTGCTAAGTTTATTTATTCACTCATAGATTTATAAGTTTATTTATTTGCTCATAGTTGGTTTGAGAAATGAATTTGAAGATGATTTATAAAGTTCTATATTTTTCAAGTTTTTGATGTTTTTTGTAGTGTGTATGTTCTTGTTTAAGAGATAGTTTAATGTTTAGGTTAAGTAGGGTCAGCAGGGGTCTTTAAAAGGAGAGCGATGCTACCGTCTTTGAGCCTAATGAGGAGAGGCTTCAAAATGGGGTGTGACAACAATAGTGCGACCCATCAATTTTTAATATGCTTTCGCTTTTTAACACCGATTGCTTGTTCGTCGTCATTGTCCCCTAGACACTTTGACTGATCATCACGAACGAAATTTCTATCACCTACATGTCCTTTTCCTTCACTTGATTCCACACTAAACGTACATTCAATATTTGTTGCAATCGGTGTATGATAATCTATGAATTGAATATGATTTGTAGTACGAGTATTCACATCCACCTCAGATACCTCAAACACCTCAACATCCCCCGCCAACATCATGATCGTTTGATGATTCTACATGTACTATACCATGCTAACCAATCCATTTGTATTGTCTCTCGGCTCTAAAGGACTCATGTTGGTAGTTAATGGATTTAAATCCCGAACTTCATTCAAGACACCAGTGTACTCTGAGATTAACTGAAGGTTGGGCTTAGGTGATGATAATTTAATGTTTTTTGGGCCATTGGAATAGTAAACAATGTCGAAGTACTCCTACATTGTTGGGATGTTATCAATACTTAAAAGATATTGAAAATCTTCTTGATTACTAATAACACAAAAGCAGATACAAGGGGTTTCACCTTAGACAAGAACTTCAGAATCAACTCATACTAGCAGAATTTATACCATTAATTCTATAAATTTCTCCTAAAACCTTCTCAAATTTTATACTAGCATCAACATTCAACCTTTTCATTTGACCTTCGATATATTTTTTCTCAGTCTCTTTCCATTCCCCACCAAAAGAAACAAAAACACAAGACTTCCTGGAAATATGTAAAGAAAAATAAAGAATATATCCAAATCTCAAGGTGAAATCATTTTACATCCCGTCGAGATTTGAAACCCTATACTAATCTAGGCCAAATATAAAACAACTCGGCCAAGATTCTTAAATAAGAATCGAGATTACGTATGAAGATACCTAAAAGAAACAATTGCTAGCCTAATCAGTATGCAAATAACAATAAAAACGTAATTTTTAAACAACAATGAGCTACATTCACCACATTTTTCATATTGAGTTCGAAAGATATGAAATGTGGGAGAAAGAAAATGAGAGAAAGCTCAAACAATTAAAAAAAAAAAAGAATTCTTGAGAGTTGGTATTAAAACTTTTCAAGCAAGTCATTTCATTTTTTAATATAATAATAATATTTTTGACTATGAAGACATTTTTGTCACAACCAAAAATTAATCCTTAATATGTTCACAAAAACTTGAAACAAATATTGACACACGAAATTACATGAAATATTGAAAACGATCTCAATCAAGGTTCTTAAATAAGAACTAAATGTTTTTAAAAGTAGGCTACTTTTGAAATATAAAAGCTAAATGGTATCGTTTATGTAATTTTCCCCCTTTCGTATTTTGGGTTAGTTTGGGCAATTTTCCGTTGAAATCATCAATTTCTTTCTATTCACTTTCAACGCTTCTGTGTTGTTTCTCCTCAATCTCCACTAACCACCTTCTGAGATATTCACAATCATCTTTTAACTTCAACACTTTCACTGTTGTCCGTTCCAAGAATTCATCGTTGAGGTAGAGCTTTGAATCAGTTTTACGAGTAAGGATGACTCAACCTATAAATTCCCAGCTACGTTTCATCTCTCAATCTCCTCTTCTGTTGCGACTACAAATGTATACCAATTCTTTTTTGTTCTTATAAATTCCCCAACTCCCTTCCATCCATTTCCTTCTCTCGGATCTGTAATCCCCTTTCTGAATTTCCCTTTATGGACGACCTTCCAATCTCTGTAATGGGATCCAATTTCAAGCTGAACGGTGACCCTCTGTCTGGAGAAGAAGACTCCGATTCCACGGAAACCAGGGTCGGCATCAGTCATGTGCGTTC